>JASSUY010036503.1:19285-62948 GCA_032466535.1 Forpus xanthops
TGAGCCGTGTGGGAAGAGCGGGTCCTGCAGGTCCCTGTGCTCATGAGCCATGTGGGAAGAGCGGGTCCTGCAGGTCCTTGTGCTCATGAGGCCACTCGTGTCCAGGAGCTGTGTGCTGCTGTGGGCCAGCAGCTTCTGCTGACACTGCGCAGGGGCTGTGTGGGGAGAAGGGGCAGAACGTTCTGGAACACTCTTCCCAGTTGTTAGGATCTTCCTGCTGCTCTCTAGCCTGGGTTTCTTCCTGTCCTGGCCTGCCCCGCCCTCTGTGGTCCCATGGCAGTTTCCCATCCTTTCAACTTCCATAAGGTTCTCTTTCCCAGAGGTTTTCTTTCTCTGTGCTGTCAGTGAGGCATCCAGACACACTCGTCTTTTGTGGCTGGGCAGTGCTAGTGTCCCTCCTGGGACTGGTTCTGCAGTGCTTTGTCAGTCCTGGTTGCTTTGCCCCTGTTCTGCTTGAGCTCATCTTTCCAGAGTCTGAGTGAATGATTCTCTTGTGCTCCATGAGTTTTGTAACCTGCAGCTGTAAGTAGATGAGGAAATACTGAATGTCTTTCTACTGACAGAACTATAGGCAAATTTCTGTACAGTCTAGTAAAGGGAAGAGCAATCCTCTAGGTATTCCATAGTGCAGTGTGCTCTGCTCCAGCATGTGCCTGCAGCCGTCTCTAGTGTAAGATGTACGGGAGAGCTTCTGCCTTGTTTCAGTGTTCACTGGCCTGCAATTGTCCCTGTGGCTAAGGTGGTGACAGACCGAGGTGTGAATGTCCCCATGTGCCCCCTTCCCTGTGCTCAGCAGATGCCTGTCAGGGGTGCAGTGTGAGCCACATAGCAGTGCTGTTCCTCAGCCTGCTGGCAGTGCTTTGCCTGAGGCTGGTGACCACCGCTGGCCACTTTTGCTGCAGGGGACGCAACCGTTCCAGTCTGCACACAAGTGTTTTGAAGGAGAATTAAAGTGACTTGATAGATTTCTTGCTTGGATGTAACAGGAACTGTATGCTCAGTGTAAGAGGATTTGTGAACTGCTGGTGGGCTGTGCTCAGAATCACTGCTCACTCCCCAGTGTTAAGGGTCTGAATGAGTTTTCTGGCTGTAATGAGATTGATGTGCATGAGAGTTTGATAGAGCTAATGACAAAGAATGCCTTTTCCTACCAGAGCAAGTGGTAGATTTTAGGGCTGGCATCAGCCCCAGGCAGGAGCTGCGGAGAGCCAGGTCTGCAGCCCTGGTCCTGCATGGAGCTGTGACTGGCATGAAGTGGAGCAGGAGCAGTGCAGACCTTGGCCATGCAGCCTGTTGCCTGCCCTGGAGGCACTGCTGCACCCCTAAAGGGCCATGGGGGGATTGCCGTGGGGATTTGCCCCTTTGAGGAATGAGGAAAACTCCCACTTTCAAATTAAACTCTTACACTTGTCTGAACATTCTAATTTTCCTGGTGTCCCCAGGCTTCATGCCTGCACCAGGTACTTATAGCGATGTTGTCTGTGGTATTTCTCTCAATGAGATAATGGAAAATGCAACTTCTAGCTCAGGTTAGCTTTGTGCTTGTGGGAAGATCATTAATTGAAAGCTATAACCACAGCTAAGAAATATATTGTTCTTTAGACCTCTGCTTCATTGCCTGACGAGAACATGGCAGCATGCAGCCGTTTGTGCAGGGAGACTTATGGCAGAGCAGTGATGCTGAGGTGTCAGTCCTGCGGTGCTGGGGGCTGCAGGAGCCTGCCTAGAGCCTCCATGGAGTGGGAATAGTTGTTTCTTCTGATCAGTCCTTCTATTGGAAAGAAGAGGTTTCCTTGGTGTGGTTTCGCAGCCTCCTCCTTGGCTCCGCAGTGCTGGCGGGCAGCCTCTGTGGGAGCTGGTGTCTGCAGGCAGACCTGGCGGTGGTGCTCTGTGCGAAGGGCCCAACCGCCTCTGTGCTGGCGGAAAATCTGTCTCCTGCATGTTTGGTGTTTAATTCTGGTCATTTCTTTGTAATTTGCAGGGTAGGGGCAAGATCAATAGAGTTGCTTTGTAAATTGGCGATAGGAAACATAACTAACGGCGCTGGGGATTTAGCTAACAGTGCTGGTCAGGAATCCTAAATAACCGAATCTGTGATGTGGCTTTTGACCGGGGATTTGGGCTACTCGGTCGGGTGAAGGTGGCAAATGAGATGCTTGTCACTTGTTCATGGGTGGGAATATGGATTAACCTGAAAAAAAGCAAATGTGTGTGAGGTGTACATGGGATGCTGCTGGCACGGGAGGCTGAGATGCACATCGCCCTCAGAGCCCCCGGGTGAGGAGTTCACAGCCTGCATGGAAGTACATCGATGTGTTATTTGTTGTGCAGGTTGTGGGTAATGTGTACATTTGGTGATGATCCTTGGCACGAGCAGGCGCTTCCAGCAGGCCTTCCCTTTGCCTGAGGACTGGGTGCTGATGGCCCCGAGCCTGCCAGGAGGGTGAACAATGAAGGTCTAGGCTGGCACCGGGTGATGTGGGGTTGTGATGATGTGCTGGGGAGGTGTTGCTGAGCTGCTGCCTGGCTGGTGGAAGGGAAGGCCCTTCGGGTGGTGGCTGCTTATGAATTACTGTGCAGCTCACAGCTATGGAGATCCTGCTCCCCAGCACTGCTGGACATGGAACGTGATTGTGGTCCGGGATAAGGATTGTGTAACAAGTTGCTTAAACTGCAATTTAACGTATGTGAAAGCAGAGCAAAGGAAGGGCGTTTCTGGGCTCCTTCAGCATCTCCAGGTCAGAAGCATCTGATGCCCCCATCCCTGCTGGTGGAGCTGGTGTTCCTGAGGGGTCTGCCCTGCTTCCACAGGCTCCTGGGGCTGCCTGGGTGCTGTGCTCTGACCGGGGCTGGTGTGTGTCTGCTGCTGCGGTCACACCGAGGGAAGCCAGCCCCTTCCTTGTGTGTGCTGTGCTGAGCGAGGGAAGGCAGAGCTGATGGCTGCCCTTGGTGGGCTGTGGCCCTGTGAGCTGCGCCTTGCAAGGGGCCCTTCCCCATGGCTGCGGGAGAAGGCGCTGGGCTGGAGCTGCCGGAGCTCAGCTTGAGTCCTGCGGTTCAAGGGGGTGTGGGATGGGGCCAGGGCATGTTCTACCTCCACGTCTGCTCCAGAGGCAGCTCCCGCCCGGCCCCATGGCCGTCTCCTGTTGTGCCCCACAGTGTTGGTGGTGCTGCAGTGGGGCTCTGCCCATCTCACCCATTCTTTGGCGGCACAGCGGGGGACAGTGCTGGTTGCTTCCATGCTGCTGCCCGCTGGGCCTGGATGTGACATTTGGCTGGTGCTGCGAGGCCACCAGGACTGTGGAGCTCTTTTTCTGCAGCTTGTTCTCCTGGGGCACAAATTGCATCTCTTAAAAAGCACTTAATAAACTAACAATGGCTTGAAAGGAGGCGGTGACCAGAGCGGCATCCCAGGCAGACCCCGAAGAACTGGAGGAGGAGAACCCGGGAGGAGCGCAGGCTCGGAGCTGCTCACAGAAGGGTGCTAGCTTTACCTTCTCTGGGTGAGACCTCCAGTGCCGCCATCCCCTGTTAGCTCTGCTCTTCTGGGTTGGTGGTGGTTAACAGGGTGCCTGGTGCCAGCAGTTTGTAATCCTTGTGTATCAGGAAGCAGAACCTGAGCTTCTGATTTATTTGCATGCTGCAGAGCAGAGGGAGGGAATGTGCTCGAGTGCTTCCTCTGAAGCGGGATGGGGACTTTGGGGAATAAATAATGTGGTGACACCAGGACTTATGCGCTTGTTCAGCTGCATTGATTTCATTCAAAGGGTCTCTCAGTTGTATTGATCTGGGCCTTTTGCTACCTGCAGAGCCTGGGGAGCAGGGGAGCCGGGCCCGAGCACAAGGCTGTGCCTGCCTGATGTTGTACTGAAGCTGCTCTTTGCTTTGCACGCAGCTGCTTGGCAGCTTTGGGGTGTTTGCTCAGGTGCTTGTGTAGAGGAAGAGTCTCCCCAAAGGGTTATATAGTTAATCATTGCTAGCTGCCCGCTGTGGATGGGAGAGCTCTCTGTTTCTGTGCTTAAATTGCTAAATGAGCCAATGCAGGGCTAACCTAACCAAATTAACAACAGAATAGCTCGGATCCATCCCCACCCCAGACCAGTCTGTTCCATGGGCCTGCCCCATGCTGGAGCTCCCTGCTCTGCAGTGAGGGCAGGAGCAGGGTTCAGGGCTCTGTTCACCCCGGCTCCCCTGGCCAACCTCCTCATCCTCAGCTGGGGGCTCTGCTCTTGTCTCGCAGGGGCTGAACTTGTTAAAATGAATCACGTTTGGCATATCTCCCTGTGGTGCCTCTCCAGATAAAAGTGGTCCCAGCTCGCATGCTCTATTTTTGTTTTGTTTCTGTATGTGACAATTTTCTCTATACAAAACCCTCTTTTGTCAGTTTGTAGAAGAGATTATGGGCAGACAAGAGCCTGCCTTCTTTATATCCATCTTGCACTTTCTCATGGCTCTGCGAAGGGCATTGTTCATGGCCAAGGAACAATGACATTTTTCTGTTCCCATATCTGATGTGATTAAAGGAGCTGTAGAGCAGAAGTTACACTGAAGATTATAATGAACAGAGGAGACCTTGCTACAGGACGTGAGATGCAGGGAAGATTGTGGCCCTGGGCTTGCTTCCTGTAAAATAAATCCCCTTTTTCCTAATCTGCAAAACCCATCTGAAATCACACCCATGATAAAGGCTGTAAGTGGGCAGAGTGCATCCTTCATGTGCTCTCCTGGCCCAGAGTGCCTTCACATTGTGCTCGGTGTGAGAGCAGGCTCCCTTGGTCCCCAGATGGAGAGAGTGCATTTAGACCAGAAAGCCAGAGGAAGAAGCTTGCCAGCACGGGGGCTATGGCCCTTTTAGGAAGAGCAGAGAGGAACTTGCATTTAAAGGTTTTTAGCTGAAAGGGTCCGGAGATGTCTGTGAAAGAGCAGATGAGAAAGCTGGTTCTTAGTGCCTTTGCTCAGGCCTGCTCTCCTTTCCTTGAAGTCCTTAGCAGCAAGAGAGTCCTGCTGGGGCTGGTGAAGGGGCTTGGGATGTTTTAGCCTTATTTCCTGAGCAAATACCCATGCCCAGTATGCTGTGTGCTCCTGCCCTGCTCCAGGCTGCAGCCTCCTGGGGAGGAGGCTGGGGGGCTGAGAGTGTGAGGCTGTGGCTGCTTCACCTTGGCAAGGTGGCTTCTCTGACCCAGGAGCCCTCTCGTGGGAGGGGGAGCTGCCTTTCCTTCCCTGGGCATGGAGGCCAGCCTGAGCTCTGGGGAGGAAGGAGTCATTTCCCACCTTCCTAGGAACTGGCGTAGCCTCCCTTGTCTGGAGGGGGATGCTCGGCTTTCAGGTCCTTTCCTTCTCCTTTCCTGCAGCTCGCATTGTCATGTACTTTGTTATTGATATGTAAAATGGCCCTTTTGTGTGCCTAAAGGATGATGGTATGGTGCTGCAGCAGGGTAGGGCCCTGCAGGCAGATGCTTTCAGCCCAGGTGGTGGGAGCTGGTGAGCTGTGCAGCAGTGTTCACAGCCAGGACCACCCTCCTGCTAGGGGTGCTTTCCATCCAGGTTGGTTTTGGAAGCCCTGCCCTTCATTGCCAGGCATCGCTGGTGTATGTGATGGGGCATTTCCCTGGTGTTCTCCATCTTGTTCTCTATGCACAGGGCTGTTGTTGATAACTTGGATGACACACACAATGTGCTAAATGCCTCATCAGGAACTGATCTCAGCATCTGTCCCCCCTCTGGCCATGGATTTTCACCCCAAAGCTGGGGACTGTGGCAGCCTGGGGAAGGACCAGTCTGCCTGGACTGCACAAGGAGCTTGGATCTGCTGCCGTTGTGATCATGTAGGGCACGGGAAAGCTGTTCCTGGCACAGGGCTGTGATGAGATGAGTGGGACTTCTGTGAGAGCTGGCGAGTGCGTGTGCTGAAGGGGATGAGTGCTGGGTGAGTGTGAGGAGCAGTGACAGGCCTGTTGGTGTGGGTAGGGGGGCACACAGGAGCACCTGGGTCTGCAGGCAGCAGCTTTGCAAGACAGAGACAGTCTCATACCTGTATTTCAGTTGTCAGAGCTGTGGAAGAAGGGCATCTGAGGACTTTGTGACTGGCATCCTTGCACAGAATTAGTCATCCTGGAGCTGGAGTCGGGAGGAGAAGGACATGCTTTGTATTGCAGTTGTGTTCTCCAGTGTGCTTACTGTTTGCTGTACACATTTTCTTTTCCTCCTGGTGACTTCTGTGTGGACTCTTGCACCAAAAGCAGTATTTACCAATGCACATTCCATCTCCTGCGTGGTGCTGAGATGCACCACTGGAATACTAAGTTGTCTCCATCTCAAGGCAGGGCTGATGCTCGGCAACAGCATGAGCACCACTTCTGCAGACCCTGCAGAGGAGGCCAAAGAATGTTCAGTCCTGTTCCCAAGCACTTTTGGGTCTGACCATCCGTCCTGAAGAGGCCCGGGGTTCCCCTGCTGAGTGACTGCGGTTCAGGAGATGCTGTTCATGGGTGTCCAGGAGTTGGGATGTCAGAGGGATGTGCTTGGTGTGCTGCCATGGGCCGTGCCCTTGCTGCTGCCTGCCCTCTGCCTGCCTTGCTGTGGGCTTGGCAACTCTACAGCTTCCAGAGGTGGGGATTTGGGTGCTCAGGTTGGCTGGATTTGGTTTCATAGCTTTCAGTGTGACTCTGGAAGTTGCTTTTGGTTGGTGGTCTTTGGGCTCATGGAGGCAGCTCCAGCGACTCCTATTGAAAACCAGAGGAGAAGGCTTATTAAAAATCCAAGTGTGTGGGGCAGCTGCTGCATGCAGGGACATGTGGTGATGGGGCATCCTCCTGCTGTGCCCACCTCTGCAGTTCCCTCCAATGCCTGGTGGCTGCATCCGCTGTGGCAGTGGGGAACGTTCGTGCTCCTCACTGGAAGGAGCAAAAAACCCTTTTTCTTTCTTAGAAGATGAATCCCTGATGAGCTTTCCACAATACACATGGTCCTATATTAGCACAGGAGGGGTTAATCCTGGGAGAGGGCTGATGTTAACCCAGCAGCACAGTACATAGTGTGTTAAACTGAGAGTTGTACAAGGGTGGAAAGCTTTTGTACCCCTAAGATGAGGCAGGGATCAATGAATCAAAGACATAGGTATTTCATAAAGCACGTGGCAGGAGGCAGCCCTCGGATTACTAGAAATAATGTGATATATTAGCCCTTGATTTGGTAGAGTCTGCCTTACACTAAAGAGGAGGAGGGTGTAAATTGTGATGATTTGTGTAGAGTTTCTGACATTATCTTGGCAAAGCGAAGGACTGTCTGTGCAGATAAATGCACTTGATGGAATCGTGCATGTGCATTTTATCTGCACTTTTCTCCATGATTAGAGGGGCCTTGGGTGGGCATTGGGGGTCTGTATGAAACGAGGCTTTGTAACAAATGCAACTGGCAGCCTCTGGCATGCTGGGGATGGCGAGGACAGCACTGGAGAGCCGGGCTCTGTGGGCACCTGGGGGAGGCCCTGGCTCAGCCACTTTCCCCTGCAGGGCTACCCGCTGTAAGCTGTAGGTTAAGCTTGTCTGTAAAAGAGGGGGAACATCCTCGTTCTGTATCATTGCGAGAGCTTCAGCTGCTTGTGAGCAGAGATAAGTGAGGATGTCCGTGCTCCTTTTTTGTCAATGGACCTTTTTTGCAGTAGTTGCTTAATTCTTGTTCCATATACAAAAGCATGTTGTTCTTTTGTGCATTAGGAGTCCTACCTACCCGTAAGCCGTTAATCATTGCTCCAAAATCAGCTCCTTTATATTTAGGCTTTAAAGTCAGAGGGGTTTTGCTTGTGTTTTAATGCTAAGTTGCAGCTTGTGGCATTGCAGGGCTCTGGTTAAGTCCTCTGCACAAATCAAGCTGTGCTGTCAGAGCCAGCTGCTAGGATGTGAAGTTTGGGGCTGAGTGTGTCTGATGTGGCTGGAATTGAAGCTCATTGATCCAGTTTTTCAGGGTAGACCAGTGGCTGAGTGGCTCCTGAAGTATCTGCCTGTGAAAGTAAGGTCAGTGCTGGGCTGTGCAAACAGGACTGTGCTGAGCATCCCTGAGCTGCCTGCTGGGGCTTCACAGACCAGCGCATCCTGTGTCTATGTGGACATAGACATGAGCCCAGGTGTGACCCTAGCATGAGCCCTGGGCAGCAGCATTTTCCAGAGTGGAAGGACTTATTCATGCCAGTGCAGGCTTCTGATGGAGATCCTTGACTCTAATGCCTGTCTCTGGTCCTCTGACAGCAGAGGACCCTGCTGCTGCTTGGGAGGTGGAGTGGAGACAGGACCAGCAGCAGGTTCCAGCAGCGCTGGGATGGTCCTGGCACAGTGCATTGCTGTGGGTGGGTGCTACACAGGGTGCTTTGAGCAGCTAATGCAGTGTCGCTGACCGTAATTCTTTTTCCTCTGTTATTTCATTGGCTCTAAGTGTTCCTGCTTCATATAACCCTGCAAAATCAACAGTTGAATTTAATATGACTGAGTAATTCATATGGCACAGGTACTGACAGTGGTAATTCAGCCTCTAAATTATGATCATAAATCTCCCCAGCATGGCACTGCTGAGGGTGAGGGCTTCATTGGGCAGAGCACAGACACTCGACTAATTAAACAGGAGAGGAGGCTGTGGCTGCCTGGCGCAGGGGGGTGCTGGGATGCATGGCATGAGCCTGCTCCAGCCTCACTTGGCAGCTGAGGGGTGGCCCTGCAAGCACTGCCTGTGCTGGGGTGAGAGGGAACAGCCCAGGCTGGCTGCTTGGGGCAGGCAGAGGCAGTGGGTGGCTGTGCCTGGCCTTTGGCTGCGTGGTCCCCGCTGTGCTGATCACAATGCCTGCGCCGGGGCCAGCGATGGGTTTGCAGGCTGGCTTGGTAAGAGAGATCTGAATTTCTGTGTCAGAGGCGAGTTGGGTCTCCTAGTGCCCCTTTGAATCATAATAAAAGAAAATCTTAGACTGGTTACAGTTTGAGATTATTAAGACAGATGCACTGCTTCCTGCTTCTGTATTACCAAAGACCAACTTTGGTCATTGTGTCCTGCTGAGCTCTCCCGTGGCTTTATGTAAATACATGCATACCGTGAGCAGTGAACACCCCAAGCTGCGAGCATGGGGCTGGGAGGTATGATGCCTCTTGGTGCCTGGTGTGAGGAGCAGGATGAGAGGGTGTGCAGAAGCGGTGCAGGGGCTGCACGTGTGTGAGAGCCAGGAGTGGAGATGGGAACCTTGAGCCTCCCCATCTCTGAGCTGGTGCTGCTGTGGATGCCATGGGGTGTGACTGAGAGGGGAGAGGTGAAGGGGGTGCCCTGGGTCAGGCTTGGTGGGGTACCCAGGACCTGCCAGGCACGCAGGGGATCCAGTGTGCAGTGGGAAGCATGGGAAGTGCTCCCCACTTCTCAGCCCTGCTGGAGGAAGCTGTGTTCAGACCAGGGCCAGTCCTGCCCAGTCTGCAGGAGGAACCCCGCTCGCTGGTGGTGGCATTGGTGCTGATGTGCTTGGGGTCATTGTGCTGTGACCCTCTCCTTCCTTGGCTGAAGAGTACAGTGGGCCCCAAGTTACTGAACCGTGGGAGAGGTTTATGAGCTGGACATGCAAGAATGGTCCAAAGTTAGAGAAAATGTATTTATTACAACACTTTTCATGGGCAAGTTATCATTTTGTCAAACTTTATTAGAGAAAGTAATTAATGGGCTGTAAAAGGTGCTAGTGCGTAGCCAATAAAAGAGCTAGTCCTGTGCAAATTGGCAGTTCCCAGATTTATGGTTCCTTCTTTTCCCATTTATTAATATGGAGAATGCACATGAAGTGTTGTAGGAATGGGCTGGTGAGGCCTGTGTCCATGCATGGGTGCTGTGCTCCTGGTGCTTGGGCACAGCCAGGGCGGAAGCAGAGCGGGGGGCTGCTGGGATGCAATGGCTCCTTCAGTGGGCACCAGAAATGCCTGTCTGTTCTGGAAGAGCAGGGATGAGGAGCATGGGGTGCAGCCTCAGTGCTGACGGGAGCCGCATCCTCACACAGGGGCTGAATGTGGGGCTGGGTACCACTGTGTTTGGGATGTGGATGCCCAGACCCGTGGACACAGCTGGTGCTGCACAGCCTCTGTGCTCGGGAGGGTCAGAGCAGCGGTGGGGGGCCAGGGCCAGGCTGGTGGCCCCGGTGCTGGACCTTCCCGAGCTCGGTGCCTGCGGTGCTGGGGCTGGCAGTGATTTCTGTTCTGGGCTCCCTGCCTGGCCTCCCAGCCAAAGGTCCCTCTCTCCTTGGCCTGGTCTGCTCCTGGCCCAGCTCCCTGTGTGGTGTCTTGTTTTCTCCTGGGGATTATGTTAATGCCATTGATTGGTTTGTTTTAAATAGCCCTGGCTGCTGGGTCATTATTAGGAGATGCTGATGCATAATTTATTGATAGAAATATTGGCTGCCTGGTAGAGGGCCATTGACTTCCACCTGTTAACCCTTCACCTGCCTGTGTGACCTCCCTTCTCTGCGGTCTAACACCCAGCTTTTTCTAGGCTGTAGAGAGTGGGTTTTATGTTCCCTGAGCTCCTTTCTCTCTTCCCCCTGTGCAAGGGGGGACAAGCAGCTCTGTGCCAGCGACTGCCTTAACAGCCAGGAAAGACGGTGCGGTTAGTGGCTGGACGGAAAGCAGAGCACATGTTAGTGCCCCTGGCTGGCAGTGCTTTATACTGGCCTTGTGTCTCGCTGCTGCAGGGTGCTCCCTGTGCCTTGACTGCCTTGCTTTGGGATACTCGCGGGTTTGCTTGCAGAGATAAGCTGGGAGAAGCTTTTCCTGTTGTGAGCTTTGGCTGGAGGCGGGCAGGATGGTGCTGCTCTGCTGTGGGGAGCTGAGCCCGGCTGCTGCTGCCGTGGGGATGCTGCCAGCCCATACGCAGTGGGGCTGGAGCTCCGTCTCTGCTGGAGCTGGCAGTTTGCAGGGAGCCCATTGGCACGGGTCAGGCCGCTGGCAGGGAGCAGAGCGCTGTGTTATGGAGCTCTTGGCTGGGCTCGAGGAGTGCCTGATGTTTAAAAGATCAGAAACATGAAACCAGAACTAGCCAGTGAAAACAAGGGATTTTGCTCAGGCTCCACAATTGCTGCCTGCTGCTCTGCTTCTGCTATTATCGCACTTCCTACAGTGCCAGCAGCTAATCCAGGCTTCCCTCCGTGCTGGACTCCCAGCTGCAGGAGCTGCGGAGCCTGCACCAGTGTGTCACTTGCTGGCAGGGCCCTTGCCCCGGGGACCTGGGACAGATGGGGTAAGGTTGGTGGAGCAGCACACCAGGGCAGCCCCTTTCCATCACTGTCCTGCCCCAGATCTCTGCCCCCAGCCCATGGCACACTGCATGGACAGGCTTTTGTGTCTGCAGCTCCGGCCCCAGGGGCTCTCAGTCCTTGCTGATGTGGCATGCCAAAGCCAGCGTGGTGACGGAACCACCCGAGTTCCTCAGCAGGAAACTGGGGTAGGGATGTGCCTGAAATCTGCGGGGCTTGGTGACTTCTGCCAGGATCTCATGGTCCCCGAACCTCTCTGAATTGTGCCTTGGGTTTAACAGGCCAAGCTGACTCGAGACTTACTTTGTGCGAAGTGTTTGTAGAAGAACCCAGAATCAAGGTCTTTTACTTTCTGGAAGTCTCTCTCCCCAGAGACTCAAGTGTGTGCACTCATGCTTTGTCTATTGCGGGGAGTACCTACCTTACCCAGAGAGGAGGAATAAACCTGGAGCTTAAACCCCTTGGTCGCAAGGAGTGCCCTGTCTGCTGCTGTGCTCCTAGGTGGAAGAGGGGTGTCCTCACCTGCCTGAGGTGATGAATCCCATGTGGCGAATGTCCCTCAGACCAGACCATGGCTCTGGTTTGCACAGGCAGTTTTTTGGGAAACTTCAGTGGAAGAGACCACCTGAACCCTTCTATGGCCAAGCTCAGGCTGTGGGTGCTGCTCCTGCTTTATGGTCCCTTCAGATTAGTGGTGAGCCCGAGTGCACTCCCTCTGATGTGGCTGAACCCCTCTGAATGGATGCTCATGCACTGGCAGGGACCAGGAAGCATCTTGTGGCAAAGTGCTGTGGTTCCCTCTAGTTTGCAGAGATGAGGAGACGGGTGAGTGCTTTCTCTGCAGGCCATGGTCAGATGCTTTTTATCTCACATTATCCTGGTTTTCTTTGCAGCAGTGACATTTATGCAGGTCCTAATTTGTGTCCTTGCTTCTGCTGCCAGCATGACTTCTGAGTCTTGCGGGCACCTCTCCAAGCACTCCCTTCATCTTGCCTCATCTTGTGTTGATCAATAGGCTGCTTGGGGTGTGCTGCTGTAGCCCTGCTGCTGTCAGTGCAGGCCCACCCATGCCCACCCTCTGCAGTGGAAGGAAGGCAACCAGATGTTGCTCATGGGCTCAGGAGACAGGAACATGGAAACAAAGCCTGGCCAGAGTTCATGTCTCATACTGCTGGTGTGCTCTTCTGGGCCAAGGAATGCTGTCAAAGCACAGTGTGATTGAGGGCCTTACGACACTATTGTGCTGGGACTTTGCTAAACCGGCCGGAGTAATCCTCTGGTGGGTTCAGCGGAAGCACGCGTATGTCTGCGCCACGCTTTGGCTTTCGCCTGGGACGTGTGTTGATGGGGTGCAGGGGTGGCACAGCACAGGTCCGAATGCTTTCAGAGCTTCCTCTGAAGACCCTTGGTACCCTGGTGCACCGAGCAAACGGTCCGAGAAAGGCGGTTTGCATGATGTCTGGTGCTCCCAGCCAGGAGAATGGAGGAAGGATGTGAACGTAAGTATCAGTCTTTAAAAGTTATCCAGATGTACTCGCCGGCCTTCCTTTTGCATACCCTGAACTGGTTTCTGTCTTCCTTGCTGTAGGTTCTCAAAACCTTGGAGGAAATGGATTTTTGGAGGGTAAAGGAGGGAGAAATCAATGAAGTCAGATGCTAATTTCACAACTGGAAACATGTGAAATGTGTCTCATTTAAATGGCAGCGCAGCAGCCGGCCCGTTTCTCCTGGTGTGTTTCTGCCCGTGGTGATAAAGCTTTGCAGGACAGCGATGGAGCTTCAGGCGAGGCCTGAGGAGGGCCGAGCAGCAGCCCCGGCCCTGGGCTGGTTTTCCTGGCTGCAGCATGCTGATATCCTGGCTCCGCTCCCTGTTTATGAAAGAAAGATTTGAGTTTGTTTTGGTTTTAGATTGTTGCCTAGGAAAGTTAATTCTGAGCCCTTCCAAGGCTCTCCATCCGTAGGGCTGTCAGTGCTGGTCCAGGCTGCAGAGGGAGCGGTGCTGCCGGCAGGGTTGGAGGGTGCTGGGGGTGGTCCCAGCAATGCTGCCAGGGCTGGAGGGGCTTTGGAGGCTCCATCCTCCCGCTGCAGGGCAGGGGCAGCTCTGTGACTGCTGTGGGGCATGCAGCAGGCAGTGCTGCACCACGGCTGTGCTGAGGGGGCTGCTCCATGGTAGAGGACTGGTCTAGGTTGGGGTTTGCTGCGAGATGCTGCCCCGTCCTTTGTGTCCATGTGTTGCTTCCTTAGAGGTGGCACAGGAGGGAGCGAGCCTCGGCTCTTCATCTGTCCCCATGTAAACCTCCTCGCCAACTTTCCAGCTCCGTGTCAGGCGAGGGACTCCTTTAGCACACAGTGTTCATTCGCAGTGAAGCCTCTGGCAGCTGTTTTCCTTGGACGCGTTCCCTAGATCAAGAGTCAGCACATGCTCACCACGAGACCTATTTGGTAAACGAGTTGAGAGCAGAGATAATCTTAGACTGGTTTGGTTTGCACACAGGCTCAGTTCGTGTTGGAGTACTGCTCTGGAGCTGAAGTCTGCTGTTAGGTTTGGTCGTGCAGCTCCTGGTCAGGTAGCTGTCACATTAATGGGTGTGAACGTACCCAGTTGCCTGTCGTGTCCATGAGGATGACCTCTGTACTGTGAGCGGGAAGGAGAAATGGAAGAAATTCAGTCATTTATAAAAATGGGTCAATGACTCTCTTTAATGTGTACTCGGAGACCCTTACACCTGCATCGTGCTTATGTGTCCTAGAGGAACAGACCTCCGTGCCCAACTCTGAAGACTCTTGCTTTTTTCCCCCCAAAGGCTGTTGTGAACAGCTTTGGATGTTCTGAATGAATGGCCCTTGGGGCAGAGCAGTGTGGTGATGCTGTCAAAGGCCCTTCTCTTCCTTACACTACTCGTATGTAAGTTCATTTTTGATGGGGCTGTCTGAGCACTGAGTGCCAGTTAAATCAGGTGGGACAAATCCCTGTTATCTCTAGAAAGAGCTGAGATGATGTGGAGGAAAGGAGAGGCTCTGCTGTGCGCCCGTGGGGAGCTCAGGATGGAGGTGCTGTGCCTGCTCTGCACCACAGAGCGTTCCTCAGGTCTTTGGCCTGTGGAACGCTGGGAGCACTTCTAAAGCTGCGTGCAGGAGTCAAGCAGAAAATCCATCTCCAGGAGGTGCTTACACAAAGGAAAGATTTGTGCTGGAATGCCCACACCGTTTGTGCACTCAGATGGGGGATTGGGCATCCCATCCACACAGTCCTGTGCTGCCTGGGATTTGCAGGTGCTTAATAGCAGGAATCAAATGCTCCTGTAGGAGCAGATACAGAAGGCAGAGCTGCATGCATGTTGTCCTTACCATGTGCTATTTGTATGAAAGAATAATCCATAAATCAAGATATTACAAGGTTATTTAGCGATTCTTCAACTGTTATACATGTGTCAACAACAAATAAAAGAAGCATTTGATAGCATTAGTCCATGTGCCAGGAAATCCTCCTGGTTCCTTTTCTTACCTAAAGAAGGGGAGACCTAAGGCTATTTGGATTAGTGTGCTGTGCTGCGATGCTCCTGCACAGACAGCGCGTTCCTCCTAAGCATTGCCAAGAATTTGCTGTCACCGAGATGTGTGATGTGATTGCAGTGGAAAATACATGCAAATGTTTAGCTGCCTTTTTATTTTTTCTAGAGGGGAAGAGATCTTGATTAAACAGTAATTAAGAGTGTTTTGGACAACACGAGGCAGTCTCTCTCCCAGGTGCTTAATAAGTGCCAAGGCTGTTGAGTGAAGTGTTTATTTAGCATAGTAATAGGAGGCAGCTATCGCCAGGCTCACCAGATATGGAACCGAGCTGCAGGCTCTGCCCCTTTGAGGGCAATGCAGGGGCAGAAGAGCCTCCTGCCTGTCTGCTGCCTGTCTGCAGGGCCGCTGCTTCCCTGGAGCGAGGAGGAGGATGAACCTCTCCCTCCCTGGGGAAGGTGGCCCTGGCTGACTCCTCTTAGCCAGCCTCTGCCATGTCTCCCTTGCCCCCTGCTCCTCTGTGGGACACTGTCCCCAGGCACTATCCCCACCAAGCAGGAGGCCTGGGCCATAGGCTGCTGCTGACTTGTGCTTCGTGGGTCCGCCTGTGGTCCTTGATTGATGCTGAGATGTGCTGCAGCAGGTTTCAGGTGGAGGTTTTCCTGCAGCGCTGGGGTTAAGGGTGGAGGAGGCCGCTCCTCTTGGATTGCTGGTATTTTTCTCAAAGATGCTGTTTGCATTGATAGATTTCTGGATGATGCTCCAGAAAAAAACCATACAAATCAATGTCTCAGTGATGGTAGCAGGAAGGGCAGTCGATTGGGGAAAGAGCTGCCGCAGCGGATTGGGAAATGGATTTTCTGCCCTCCAGACATTAACTTGAAATTCTTTGAAATGAGGAGAAAACAATCTGTGTCAGAAATGAAAAATTCAGGAGGTTAATGTGGTGCCTTTTCCACTTTTAATTCCTTTGCATTCCAGGATGTCCTTGGAGGTGGTGGGAGAGCTGCACTGCTCCCGAGCCCTGCCTGCTCCCGCTGCCCCCATTACTGCAGTGGGGTGCCCTGGAGGGCGGCTGTGCTCACGGTTGTGCAAGCCCAGGGCTGTGGAGGAGCAGACAGGAGGACACGGATCGGGTGAGCTGGCTCTGGGTGTTGCAATAGCTGAGTCTTTGGAGCTCAGCTGCTTGGCTGGGGCCCTTTGCTCAACAGTATTCATGAGCAATAGCTGAGTGTCTGAAGGGGAAGCAGTGTGAGTGCTGGGGCAGGGAGGTTTCCCATGCTGACACCCTCCCTGGTTTCCACAAGGACACGTGCTGGTGCACACGGACACACACATGGGCACTCTGGTACCTGCTCGGATGCAGGCGGCTCCTCTGCTCTGGCCCAGCGCCATGCCCTGCTCCTGGTCAGGGCTCCCACCATGGGCAGCCGAGCAGGAGGCTTCAGGCCATTGTTCTGCTTCGGGTAATTGTCTGCACTTCAGCCTTTCTAAACAAAATGCCTCTTTCTTTCCTGTGGGGACCACTTTTCCCAGTCCCTTGGGTGGTCTTTTTTATGCAGGGTTTTATCCAGTCTGTGGTAGGCTATAGGCAGCTCTCCAGAGAGCCGGGAAGAGCTCTGCTTGCTTTACCCTATTGCAGAGGGGGAAAATGAGCTCCCAGAGTCTTGGGTTTGGGAAATTAAAACCCAAGATGGAATGAAAAAGGAATGTAAATAACAGGAGCTTTTCTTCCCCGCTGAGCTGTGGAGGGGTTGATTCATCCATGCCCTTGGAGCTGGTCTGTCTGAGCAACCTTCACCCTGCTGCAGCAGCCCACTGGGGCTGGGTGGATGCACATGTGCTGTCCCTGCAGGACGGGTGCCCTCAGCCTCGCCAGCGCTCCTGCCGCCTCCACTGGAGGCACGTTCAGCTTCCAGAGCTGCCTGCAGATGCTGCACTGGCAGCGCCTCTGGAGCCACAGGCTGAGAAGCCCACGGCTCCTGCCTTGGCAAGGGGAGCAGGCATCCTGCCGGGGAGCACAGCCTCTTGCTGGTTGTGCATTATCTGCCAGCATGAGGCCTGTGGACCCCTGGACTCATCATGGGGAAGCCCTGGAGGTCCTGTGCTGCTCCACCAGTGCCCTTCTCAGCCCCAGGCTGGTGAGTGACCAGCCAGGACTGGGAGAGAACACTGGCATCTTCCTTGGGATGGTGGCTGGGGTCAACATGTGTCAGGGGAGAGAAGGGGCTTCTGTGTGAGGAAGGCTAGAAGAGCAGGTCTGTCCAGCTAGGAAGGGGATGGTGTTTTGATCCTGGGGGTGCTAGCCAGCTGTGTAGGAAAGGCAAGGGTTCATTAGAAGTAAAGGTTCATTAATTGCTTTATTACAGTGCAAGAGCTAGGGGCATGTAATGGAGTTAACCAGCAGTTCTGAAACTGAAGTACCTTTTTATCATGGTGCTAACCATGTTACTGAAGTTAATGGTTATGGATTGTTGTAGAAGTCAAAGCAGAAATGGATTTAGAAGGGAAACAGGTGAGTTCATGGGACAAAAGTCTATTTGTTGTTACTGGTGGTGATGGTTTGTCCCAGGGTTTGGCTCAATCCCTCAATGGGTAATCAGGAGGGTGTTATCCCATCCCGAGGAGGGGAGCAGTCTCTGGGTCTGCTTCCTTGGGTTTTGTCCTTAGTGATGGGGATGGGCCATGGTTGGAGCAGACCCCGGCTCACAACCCTCCATTGGCTGTGGGGCAGAGGCTCTGATGCAGGAGCATGGCCAGGACAGGCAGGGGCTCACTTAGAGTGGCTCTCTTCCCCCTCCACCTGAGCTGAGCTGTGGGGTGTAAGCTATGGCAGGATTTGGCACATTATAATATGGATCTAATTAAGAGAAGACGTGTGTTTCCTCGGCTTCACTGTCGTTATTTACTCCATTAACTGGAAGGCAGAGACAGTGGCCACTTTGCTTGCTCCCATCTGCATGAAAGTTTATCATTCGATTCATTTCTCTTTAGCTTTGCAGAACTGAAGGGGAAAATCACTGAAGTTAACAGTGAGGTAGCAGGGAACAGCGAAGGACATATGGGTATGTAAGGGAAGCAGATGGCCTATCTGAATAAACCACATCATATAAGTTTATGAGTCAGGCAGGTGCTCTTTCCTGCTGTTTTATAGTGATGTCTTAAGGATTTCCCTTTTGATATACGAGGGCAAATCGTCAGCCGAGCCCTTCTCTATCAGAGGCTAATCCAAAAGTAAATCACTCTAAAGCAGCAGGAGAGAGGTCTTGCAAGGCACCCACTATAGAGATACTCTTTTGTTATAAATCATTGGAGTCATGTTCTTAAGAGATTATGCTGGAAAAAGCAAACAGTATAAAAGGTCAAATACAAATAGTAAAAATGAAATAGTTTGTTGCCTCCTTCTGCCTGCCCACCGAGGGGCGGCCACCCAGCCCGGGAGAGGAGGTGGCTCCGCAGTCCCACCAGCCCGTGGCTGGAGGTGGGGATGGGGCTGCCTGGCTTGTGCTGGGTGGGAAGGAGCTGCTGTTCAGCGCCCCGTGCTCCGTCCCTCCGGACACTGTGGGGTCTGCCCCTCTGTGCCCATGGCAGCATCCCTGGGCTGTGCCTGCTCTGCTCGCGTGTGCAGGTACCTTGGTGGTGGCTTTGCTGCTGGGCTCGTGTCTGCTTTGGCTGGGAGCGTGCAGGGTGTCTATGGGGCAGAGGAGAGGGGGGTGTGCAGCCCCCTCAGTGCTGGGGCAGGCGCAAGGGGAGAGGTTTTGCTCACACGTCTCTGCATTGAGTCCGACAGAGCCTGGTTGGTGGCTGATGTGCCTCTCATCTACTTGTTCTGCTCTGGGAAAAGCCCTTTCACCACTACACTGCTCTCTGATCGGCGTACACATTAAAGCTGCAGCTCCTGGTGTAATAGCAAAACTTCAGGGATATGTAAGTGAAAGAACGTGTGTGCTGCTGGCCCTCCATATGGATGTGCTGTCTGAGACCTGGTGCTGATGTCAGCTCAGAACACATCCTGCTGTGCAATGCTCAGGGCTTCATTTTGCAGGAGAGATTTATTCCTGTGCTTTAACACAACCTGAGCCTCTGCCTCACCAGGTAGGAAGCACAAGTCCAGGCCTAGGTTCTCCTAGGGAAGGTGCAGTCACGTGGCAGTGCTGGTGAGCAGCTATGCCGTTTCCTTCTCCTGCTCAAAGTGTAATTAATAACATGAGTGAACACACCATAGGTGCTGCTGGGGGCTCTGACACACTTTGACTCTTTAACGTGACATCTCCACATGGGCAACCTGGAGCTCCGTCTGGCAGAGCTGTGGGTACCAGCACATGCTGCCGCTCCGACAGGTAAAACTCTGCTTGGCAGCCCACAGGCCGAGGCAATCCCTTTCCTGTGGCATTCCTGCTTTCCCTGCCCTTTGGAAGAGATTGAGCTTAATTACAGTGAGGGCTGGGCTCTGCTGGGGCACGACTGACCCAGCCCGTGGGGGGCTGGCGGGCAGATGGGGCAGCTCCATGGGCTGGGGGCTCCTCTGCAGCTCAGATTGGACCTGCAGTGGCTGCTGCCGCCTTCTCCTGCTCCGTCACGTCAGATCAGCAGCAGCATCTCTGCTGCCAGATCATGAGCATGTGCCTCCCCACAATCATACTTAGGCTGTTGGCTGTCCCTGACACAGGCTCGGATTAGGAGTCCCCGTGCTGACACGCTGACAGGTCGGCCTTGTTCCATGTCCAGTTAAGTGTGTGATTTGTCAGTGCTGCTCCTGCCTGTGCTGCCCAGTGCCGGGCTGGGCCCATGCCCTGCAGCCCTGCAAAGTGGGTCAGACGTGCAGCAGGGCTCTGGGGCTGGGGAGAGCTGCTGAGGGCAGGGAGCTGCTTACCTGGATGCTGCCACATCCCCCTGCTGCCCTTGGGTGTCTCTGGTGCTCAGCACCAGTGGTGAGTACAGCAGGTGATGCTGGGGGGACATGCGGTCTTCCCTTAACCCATCAAGCGTTTTTCTGCCATCCATGCACCTTCCTGCAGGTAAAGCTGTGTTTTAGCAGCATCACTGTCCACCCTCTGCATCTCCAGCTGACTGCAGAGCAGCTCCAGCAGCCAAGGCACTGGCTGCGCCCAGCTCCTTGTGGGAAAACCAGGGTAGCAGCCTGCAATCCAGAGAAACAAGAAGGTCAAATTCAGGTTGCAGAGGCTTTCCTCACTTTTGAATGCTGGATTTGAAGCGTAGAAATAATGTTCTTTTAGCATAGTACTTAATGTGTAATACAGTTTTACGAGTCTACGGGAGCAAAAGTGGTCCCCTTGCTGAGTTTAACATTTATAACTTTAAAACTGATGAACTGATTTGCTTTGAATTCAGCTTCACTTTAAAGCACTCGCTGCTCTCTGCAGTCCTGGCCAGCCCTGTGGAGATGCTGGGAGCTCAGAGCCTTTGGAGCTGAGGATGGTGGCCCTGCAGCTGCAGGCGGGTGTGGAGTGGAGGTGGTTGTAACCCTGCTGCTTTGTCTTGAGCTATGTTTTACTGCATGTTCAGAGCAGGAGCTGTCTAACAGTGATATAAACCAAACTCCTGTTTCCAGAATGATCCAAGGCCAAGACTCTTATCCTGAGCACCCCATGGAAACAGAGGAACCTCTCCTGTAATGCTGTGTTTTCCTTTTAAGAGAAGCAAACCCAACAGCCCTCCTAGGAGCAGAGATGTAGAAGGTCAGGTTAATGAAGTGAAACTGCACTGCTAGGCGTTGAAGTCAAAATATGCAAAACTTAACCTCAGGTGCGCAACTCTGACTCTGCCCCCTTGTGCATATTCATTAAAATACAGTCTCTAATTACATGTCGGAAGCTCTGAGCTGTGTGTGTCCAAGTGCAGAAGTGGATTCCATGCTGCCAGGTGGGTTATCGGTGTGAGGCTGCTGCAGTGTGAGCTCAGCCACGTCAGATGTGTGTGGCCTCGCTGTGACTCCTGTCCCCGTGCTGGTGCACAGTGATGGAGGTGCACTTGCATCTCTCCCATTCCCATGGACATTTAAGGTCTGCCTTTTCTGACTCCTGGTGCTGTTACAAAGGTGGAGTGGCTGGGCTGAAGGCAGTGGGCACCCAGAGAGAGCTGATGGGGTGGACCAGGTTCAGGCTGTAGACAGACCGTGGTGAGCCTCAGCCTGCTCCAGAGCAGTGAGGGAGCTTCAGCCCTTCTGTGGGCAAATACAGGATGAGAACTGACCTGAGCAATGAGGCGCAAAGGGCTCTGTTGAGCTGAGCTGTTGTCCCTTGCTGTGTGTGCCATTAGCATGCAGCGGTGTGTTCTCAGCTGGACTTTCTTAGCCTTGGAAAATGGGTTTAGAGGGTTTTTAAAAGGTTTTGCTGCTGTTGTTCAAAATATCCCTCTCTGATTAGAAATAGCACATACGATAAATGGAAGGAAACAGCTTTGGTGATGTCCTAGAAACATCAGAATTATATTGGCTTTTCCATTGCTGATTTTCTACCTGTGCTCTCCATGCAGCATCTTTGCACTAAAAGGATCCCAGTTCACGTACAGTGCTGGCAGTAAGCTTACATGCTGCCTAATCCAGTTTAAAGGCATTTAGAAGAGTATGGTATCCTAGAGGTGCCTTTGCTCTTCTGTTTAGAGCTCAGATGAGCTCTTCACCCTACCCAGTATCTCCATTGAAATCCATATGGTGCTTTGAAAGCATTCTTCTGGCTGCTGCCTGAGGCTGATGAGGTCCTACACCTCTTCACCACTGCCCACAAGTGGAGTGCTTATCTGTGCAAGGCATAGTTAGTGACCCAGTAGGCGCTCACAATGTTGCCCATCGGTGTGAAGCTTTGTTGGTGAGTGATGGCTGGGATTTATCCTGATGTTTCCCTCAGTTGTGTCTTTAAAGGGCTGATGAAGCTCCAGAAGCATCCTGTGCAAGCAGTACATGAAACAACTGCAGTGAAGAGGCTTTGCCTTAAGTTTAGATGTTGATTCAAAGGAACATCTATTGTGAGTGACTTGATGCTGGTGGTCTTCTTCTGCTCTAAAGCCTAGGGAATGGCTGATGAGACATTGCTGAGAGCAGACTGCTGTGAGGGATCTCCTGCTTCTCCAGCCTGGCTGGGACCAGCAGTAAAAGGGTTAATGGTGCTGGCATTTTGGTATTAGGGGTGGGGCCTTTTCCTGCTTAACTTCAAGCCAGGTGTTAATTAATGCTAGTTGTATAGGCTCCAAGGAGAGAGATGAGTTACTCATTCCTGAGCTCAGCTTCTAGCTGTCCCAGTCTAGTTGAGAGGAAACCTGTCAGATGAGCATCAGCTCCTTGCTGAGAAGGACAAAACAGCTCTGGGCTCTCCTGGGGCTGCCGGGTTGGTGTCCAGCACCAGCTCACACCAGCGTGCCTCTGAGCCCATGCGTGGTGCAGGGCTGCTTTGACACTTGGATTGTGCAGCACAAGGTGCTCGTACCCAGAAGTGGTGCTCATTCCTGCTGAGGTACAGTGACACTTCATCGATGGAGATGTTTGCTTTGGAGTGTAATGGTAAAACATCAGCCTGGAAAGCAGTGTAAAATACCCTCTTTTCTTCCTCCTCATGTTTCAGCATTTTGGAGCCCTTCTCAAGGTGTGTTGTTCCTGCTGTGGGCTCTTTGGCACACAGCCCTATGTGCATGGAATGTCTCAACAGCGTCGTGTCAAGGTACTCAGATTCCTCTGAAGGTTCAGGTCTGAGAGGCTTGCCCAATGCCTGATGGTGAGCTTGGACTGCAGTGACTTTGAGGAGCTTGGACTTAGGGCAGGAGGAGGTTGGATGGAAGACATGTTTTCTTCCAAGGTGACAGTGCAAACAAAACCCTGCTAGGAAAGAGTTAATATCGGTCTGTCCTGATGGAGTGAAGGCGCGCAATGATATTTTATATCATTTTGATATCCGGTCTAAATTAGGCCCGAGGGAAAGTCTGTGGCCTATTTAACCCAGCATCTGTCAGTTACCATTATTTTCAGCCAACTTTAGTAGTTTCAAGAATAAAATTTATGTCTGGGGGGAGGAGAGGGAAAGAGGCCAGTAAGAGCTGGATTTGGCTACATCAGCTTTTGTTGGAAGCCTTTGCAGTGGCCTTTTGGGAGATGGTACTTGGGATAAGAAACAAGTTAGTTGGCACAGCACTGTGATTGAAACTGGCTGTATGGACATGAGCAGGGCTGTGTGGAGGGTGGCACAAGGAAGCTGAAGGGAGGATGCTCGTGAGGTTCTCAAGGATTAGTCCTGGGTCTCGGTGGCAGCGTTGGGTTGATTGTCTTGCAAGAAAAACTGGAATTGGATTATGAAATTTGGTGATAGTGTAACCTTGAAAAGCGCTCTCGACACGTGTGAATGGGCATCCTGATGAGCAGGCTGCAGGGCACAGCAGGGGCTGGGCTACTCCGTGGCCGTGCTGCGGCCATGGCTGAGCACACTGGATCCGGGTGGTTTCGGTGGCTGATGGCAGGGTGAGGGATGAGAGCTGCTGGTGGGATGCAGCTGTGAAAGAACAAACCTCATCGTGGGGGAGCTTCCAGCAGAGGTGTTGCTGTGCCCACCGGACAGGAGAGCTGCCCGGGCAGGCTCACCCTGCACAGGCAGCAGCTGCCGGAGCGGAGCAGAGCCCAGGGTGAGGTGCTGGCATGTGCCAGGACCTGCCCTAATTACCTGGACTTGGCCGTGGTGGTTCCCAGCAACAGGCACGTTGCTGTGGTGCTGCTGTGGCTGCTCAGTCATTACACAGTGTGTAGTACATGGGAACAGGGACTCCGTCCTGCCTGTGCGGACACCACTGGCTGCAGTCGGGCAGCTGAGCAATTCAACCTGCTGTCATCTGAAACCAAGCAGAAACTGAACTCCTGATGACTGACTAATGCAATTGCCCTTTTATTTCCCGGTACTTCCTAGAGAAGCAGAGGGACTCTGGAGCCTGCTCTGTCATAAATCCTTGCTCAGGTGCAGAAAACAAACGTTAGCAGCTGGGGAGAAGCTCAGACCTGCTCCTTGCCAGCAGCGTTCTCCATGTGCTGTCTGCTGGAGGCATTGGGGTGCCGTGGGTGGATTTAGTTGAAACAGAGACCAGAACTTCACACTTGCTCTATGGCAGAAGCTCTGAATTGCTGGTGACCACGGTGCTGCCTTTGTCACTGAGCTGAAAGTCAAGAGTGTGTGAAACTGCTGCTTGTGCCTCCAGCCGATCTCCAATGAAAACTGCTTCACGTCCTCTAGGAATCAGAGCATTGTCATAGTCCGACAAGGAGGCGTTCCCTGCTCCTGTGACTTGGGGTCACATCCGCCTCTTGCCAGCACGTGGTGGAAGGGCTGCTTCCCTTGCCCGGTGAGGCCGTCAGGCTGTGCCTTGCTGGGCTGCGTCCCCTCCGGACGTGTGGAAGGTGCTCTCGGGTGGCTTTGCTGTCCCAGCACGCCGCAGGGTTTCGAGGTGTGCCTGTCCTGTCCTTACACAACACACTGGAGCGGGTGTTGTGTAATGTGGTTGTGTAAGCAGGCACGGGCTGGTGCCGGGGTTTCAGCACCCCGTGTGCTCTGTGCCATGCTCTGCATTGTGCTCATCGTGCTTCTGCTGCAGCCTGAAGGGGATTCCTTCTGGAACTTCTCACCTGCTCTCCTGCCATTGTTGCAGGGTCTACCTGAGCTGTTTCTCAGAACCCGTTGTTCGTGGCAGGGTTGTCTGAAGCCATCCCTTGGCCATGGGTGGTTGGCACTCCCGTGTCTAGCAGCACCTTTTCCAGTAGATGTGGTGGAGTCTGGGGCTGTCTCTGCAGAGTGTGCCTGAGAGAGGCTTTGCTCTTTCCTTGCTCTCTGCCCTCCTGTCTCCAGCTGACATTAATGGGCACTGCGCTACCTGTTGCAAAGCTGCCTTGCAGCGGGAATGCCAGGACTTCCTTGGCACCAGCGCCTCAAAGGGGCGCTTGAAATGAGCTCACAGGGAAAACTGAGCTTCCCCGCGCCTGCGATGCATTGCGGTGACAGTGCCCTGTGTGGGACGTGGTGAGCAGGCTCTGGACGTCAGCGCATTGTTCCTGGTGAGACACGTGTCACGTCGCATTAGCTCAGGCCGGCAGCTACCAGTGGGAAAATGTTCCTGTGAGTTCCTCGGCTCCCCCCCAGGGCAGTTGTGCCTTTGGGGCAGCGGTGAGACCGTCTGATGTGCATGGGGAGCCACCAGGGTTGTGTCCAGGGCAGTGTGCCACGGGACGAAGTGGCTGTTGGGGAGGCAAAGCTCGGGTTTATTTCCTGGTAACCCGTGCTGGGGAGCGGAGATGGGGTTGTTTGGTGAAATGCACCGGACCGAAGGCAGCAGAGGAATCCTTGTTGCTGCCTGCAGGCTTTGGAGGTCAGAGCTGGAAGCGCTGGGTGCTCCATGAGCATTTGGAGCAGGACAGAGCGGCTCATCTCCTGGAGTTCAAGTGGCCCCTTGCACAGCCCCGTAGAGGAGTGAGTGTGGAGCTGGAGCAGGGCTCCTGTGGAGGCAAGATGAGACACGGCGGGAGGACACCGGCTTGCTCACATGGAGAGGCTGCAGCCGTGTGCTCGGAGCAGCTCCTGGTGCTGCCCGGTGTGATCTGCTCCGTGGGGTGGGCTCCAGCCCTGCCTGGCTCCCATGGCGGGTGAGCTGCTGCCTGCTCTCATTACTTTGCTATTCCAGCAGCAGCTTTTCTGAGCCTCTCCCTCTTTATTTTCTTCCAGTGTCAGGAAGGTGCGGGGGTCAGATGCTAATGCAGGAGTTCTTTCCTTTCGTAAAATGTACCTAGCAGATGAGGAGTGTCAACACCAATTTGTTTTTCGAGTGTTTCTGCAGGACTATTTTCTTGTTAAAAGTGACAGGGAGGTGCAGAACTGTCGGCCTTTAGCCAGAGATGTCATCTTGTCTTTGCATAGGTGAAGAGGCATGAGGTGACAGAGCACTTTTTTGTGGGAAAGATAAAAAGTTGATCCCAATTTACTCATTTCCTTTAAAAATCAAAAGGACAGCGTGCGCCTTGTCTGTTTCTGGTCCTGGGTAATAAGAGCCTGGAGAGAGGAAGTGCCTGCAAGGCTACAGTGCAGGGTAGTTCCCTAATGTGAATCTTTGCAGAACCACGTTCTGTGTTGAAGTGGATGTTTCAAGCATCTTGGGCCTTTCCAGGTTCCCTTGCATCCTTTGACAGCAGATTCTCACATTGGTCGTGGCACAGGTGAAGTGCTGCTCTGCTGTAGCTGTCAGTACCCACCGCACAGGGAAACCCTCTGCGCCCTAGCTGTGCTCTCAGGACATGCCCAAGAAGGTGCCCTATGCTGGGACCCTGTGGGTGGTTGTGGTGGTCTGTGCCATCCCCGTGCAGCTCCAGGGAGGTGCTGTCTCCTGCTCCTCATGGCAAGTGCTCATCACAAGCTCAGTACATGGCTGTCTGCAGCCCAGGCTGTAGCCCCTGGCCTGGGTCAGGGCTGCGGAGCAGCGAAGGGGTGGCAGTGGCCTGGGCTGCAGTCCTGTCCATGGCCACCCTGCTATCTGCTGTCCTTCAGCACGCTGCGCTCGTCCTGGCACGGGGAGATGAGGGGATGCTGAGCACTGCGCCAGGGCCTCGGAGCTGACGTTCTCGGGCAGTTAAGGAGACTAATGAATGGCTTGCCACTTGCTGTAATGGTTATGGGCTCTGCTGCTCTGTTCAACGCCCTCCCCTCTGCGGAGCCTCCGGTGACCCTGCGGGAGAGGTGTTGCTGATTATTATTGTTGACTGCGGGATGGAGCCGGAGTCCTGGGGATGTCTTTGGCTGTGGCACACAGAGCTGAACTTGGCTGATGCAGCACACGGTGGGCACAGCTCTGGGGCTGGGGTTTGTCTGGGTCAGCAGAGAGGTGGACTGGAGATAGGGTTGGATGTGGGAGGGTTTGTACCCTTGAGGCTGCTTATGCATGGGTTTGTGCTGCTGTTCTGGTGTGGGTTTTGATCCGGGTTTGTGGACATCGTTACCCCGGCTGTGCCTTGGAGCTCCCCTTTGCCCTGTGCTGTTTCCACGCGTGCTCTGGAGCAGTCAGGTGTGGTAGGTAGAAGCAGACACTGAACGCAGGGAGGCTGGAGCTTGCGCTGTCTGGACATGGGTGAGCTGCGGACTCGGGTGGCAGCAGTGGAACATGCTTCTCAACAAATCCTTCTTTTCTGATGGGCAGGCAGGTTTGTTTTGCCTCAGTTTAGTCACAGCAAGGAAAAGAAACGCAGTTGTAAGAAGCTTTCCACAGCGATGCTTCTGAGCACAGTCTGTATTTTTTCCTATGGCAAAGCAGTGCCAGGGACCTGCAACCACTCTTAGTTTTTTAGTGGGACAATGAAAATAACCTCATGAGGCACAGCAGCTTTGGGCGGATCCAGGGCACCAGGATGAGAGGTGCTTGGAGAAAACCTCATCCAAGTTCTCTTCAAAACCGGAGCTCCGCAGGGCTGTGGCTGGTACGAGTGGAGCAGCTCTTCCAAACGCCAACTGCTTTGCGCTCTTATACTGACTCCAAAAGCAGTGAGCGATGGACAGGAAGCTCCCTGTTTGTTCCCAGCCCGTGTGATGTGTGTGAGCAGATAGGGTTTCTTCCCATCGGTTGGTACTACCTCCCTGTGCAGAGCGCGCGGTTCAGGACAACCTCACCAGAGCGCTTCAGCAGCGCCTGTTCCTTCGTGCTGGTAATAAACAGTTTCCTTACATGTAAAAGATGAAGCAAAGGTAGTTTTTGGAAGAGAGCCAGCTTGAGGTGGAGTGGAATTCATTTCCCGAAGCCTTTTACTTGAAAGTGTGCTCCAAATCTAACAATTTAGCTTTTCATAGAGAAAACAACCCTGGAAAAACAAGCAAACTGGAGACAGCGTATGAATGGTCCCTGTAGGGAGATGTCAGACAGTGAGAGCAGACAGTGCTGTGGAAGGGGGTGAATCAGTGTATTCCTTTGTCATCGCTCCAAGTCCAGAAATTCAGTGACTTTCTCCAACGCTGAAGTTAGAGGAGTAATAAAAAGGCAACTGACTCACATGGAAACAACATCAGTGGAATAAATCCATGCAAAACCGAAGGGGGTGAGGCTCAGGCTGCTGCACAGAGGCTCTTTGGTGGAGAGCTCAATGTGCTTCCATCTGTGGTGGTGGAAATGGTGGGTTAAAGCTCCTGAGATGAGTCTAGCCTTGTCCAGAAATGCATTAGCAGAAGTAAATCGCGTGTATCCCCCTTGCCATGAGCCTGGCTTCATTAACGGAGTGATATCATGCCTTGCTTCTAACAGCTGCTGTGATTTTGGAGTGACGTATTTAAAAACCAAGGCAATTCTTTTGTTTGAAAAAAGCCCTTAAAGCCCTGAAGTGACCTTTCATCAGCGGGCTCGTGGCTTTTTCAGTTACAGGAGTCAGGGCCCAGCACCACAGTGCTGCCCATGCACGCTGCGGCAGCCTGCCCTTGGCCCTGTTGTCTCTGTGTGTATGGACTAGTTGGTGGGAAATGAGGTATTTCCTCTTTGCAGCTCACTGGTACAGGAGTGCTGGAGGTCAGATCCTGCCCTGCCGTGCGCCGGCAGCGCCTGTGCGGTGCTGCGGGTTGTGAGCATTGCACTGTGTGAGCAGGATCAGGTTCTGCACCAGGTGTCTGCGGCTGTGACCTCCCGGTCTTCTGGGGCACCCGAAGTTAAACACGCTCTGATTAGCCTGCACTGTAAATCCAGTGTTTTAATTCTTTCCATACGCAAGATCCAGTCTAATAAGCCAAAGTTTAAGACCATGCAACCTATTTGGGATAACCACATGGATTAAGAGTCAGACCATGCTTTTCTGCTTCTTGTATATATCCTGATACAGAGCCGTTTGCTGATGTGTGTAGCTGATGCTGGTACCCGTTCTTAAACATGTGACACCAAATGGCTTGCATTACAATATTTGAAAAGCAGTAAAACTGAAGGTTTCTCCCACATCTGTGAGGCACAGTGGCTCCAGGCACTGTTCCTGTCCCTTCTGCAGGCTGGGCTATGGGGCTGGGCATGAGCCCCCGGCCTGCTGCTGTCCTCCACAGCCCTGCACGAGGGGAGAGCTGCCCCTGGGGCAATGGGGCCTGGCTGGGTCTGGACCTTCCTGCACGGCCAGGGCTCAACGGGAGGAACTGGTGGCCACAGAGAGCATGGGGCAGCTGCAGCCGGCAGGACACATGATGGTGATCGAGTGATGCTGGGAGGTGTTCAGCCAGAGCTCACTCTGCTGATGCCTCCTGCGTGCTGGATGAGGTCTGGAGGGAGGTGGCAGAGCTGGGAGCTGCTTTACTGTTCATCTTCTGCAGTTTCTTGCTCTCCTGGGCAGATCCCCTTCCTCCTGTCTCTTCCTTGTCTCTCCAGTTGATTCTGTTTTCCTGTCTATGTAACATGAAGTTATGGATTTGAAATGCTACTTCAGAAGAAAAGCAGCAGTGCTCTGCCTCTGAAGTTTTCTCCTGTGCTCTGCAGTGCAGATCCCTCAGGAAAGGTCAAACAACCTTACTTACAGTCACCTCTCCTTCAGGTACCCATCCGTGCTGGAGCTGGTGGATGCAGGGCTTTCAGCAGTGTCTGGCTCATCTTTGCTATGTGGTATTCCCATGCCAGCCTGTGAAGATGGGAAGCCTGGCAGCCAGTGCAACCTCTGTGGCTCCTTGTTGATGAAGTGGTTGTTTTGTTGTGCTCCTGCAGCTGATGGTATGAGGGCACAGTGACTGAGACGGTGCTGAGCAGTCTGGTGTGTGTCTGAGGCTGAGGACAGTCACTTGCTGCTCCTGACTCTGGCTCTGTCCCGGGGTGGATGTGCTGGGCTCTCCCCTCCTCAGGGAGCAACCATGTGGGTGAGCACTGCCTTCCCTCGGGCCTTTGGGGCTCTCTGAAGGTCTCAGCCAGTTTGGGGTGAGCAGCACCGGTTCCTGCTGCCCTGTGGAAGTCCTGCGGTGAGGAGCAGCGTTCCCCATCCTTGTCTCACAGCCCTCGGCATTCACCAGAGGCCTGATGGTGAGATGTGGTCAGAAGCACCGAGTGTCTCCCCTCTCCTCGTGGGGTTTTGTGTTGGCTGAGGGTGGGAGCCTGCGCCGTTGGCTGTTCCCAGGGTACCAAAAGCATCTGGGCTGGGATTATAAAGCAGTCGGCTTGTCATGGGAGCCAGAGCTGGACACGGGTCTGCATGAGCCCTGGAAAGCGTTTCCAAGTGGGAGTTGCGCTCTGTCATCCGTCACTTGCTCAGACGGAGAGGAGGGAGTCAGTGTGAGACATGGCAATGTCTTCCTCCCCGTCTCCAGCATTAATCTAAATGCCAAAATACAGACCCTGTGGAATGCGCCAGAGCAGCAGAGAGCACCAGGCTCTAATTCCGTTTGGAACATCCCCCAGGTAGGGCTTTGGACACGCAGCACATGCTTGTAGGTGGCTGGGGCAGCACGGCTGCTCCCTCGTGCCTGTGTTGGGTGAGGAGGGAGCCCGGGAGAGGGGAGCAGAGATGCTCCCAACACTGGGCTGGAAACCGAAAGGGAAGGATCATTTTGCACTCAAGTTTTGCTGAGTTTATCTTGGTTTCCATCAGATTGCACATGGGATAACTCATCAATATTGTGATCCTGCTGACATATGTGCGAGCCGCTGCATAATTCATGGCTGCTGCAGCGCTCTGGCACTGGGAGGCTCATATTTAATTGGACACCTCCACATTCCACTCTCCTGGATCAGCCCTGGCGTTGCAGCCATGGTGGTGGATGCTGCAGTGGCCCTGCCTGCTGCAATCAACCGCCTTGGAGGAGCTGTGCTGGTGCTGTCCTGGTGTCACTGCATCGTGGCTTCATGGTGCAGCACTTGCTGGGGACATCTGAGAGCATAGCCCTCTGCATGGCTTAGTTCATGTCATGACATCACGCACTGCAGAGCCCTTCACCTGTGCTGTCCTTTGGCATTCCTCAGCCTCAGGATGCTGTGTGGAGGCTGCTGTGGAGCAGTAGGGCTCCTGAGCCGTGGTGCCCCTGTGGGGGGACCTGGGCCTGGCAGTGGGGTGTTGTGCTGGGTGGTTTCAGAGCAAGAGGCTCGCAGCAGATGGGGTTCCCTGGGACTGGGGCTCTGCCTCCTTCCTGCCAGGGCTGGAACAGTGCAGAGCATGAGCGGAGCCCCAGTCATTAAATAGCACTGTAATGGGCAGAAATGCAAAGAAAACTTAGTAATGGCCTGTTAATTTTTTAATGCCTGTATTGAGTAAGAGACAAAGTAACTAATTCCCTTCCCCGTGCTGAACTGTTCAATAAATTAGCTGTACAGAGTTCAGAGCTGGTCAGGGTTCCAGAGCTCTGATTCCCGAGCTCCATGTTAGGGTGCAGACAGCTTCTGCAGTGTTTCCTTCCCCTGGGCAATATCTGTTGTGATGGAGGTAAAGGAATATTCCTGCCAGTTTCCCCTGCCGATTGTCACTGCTGTGTGGGCTGCATCAGAGCCCAGCTGGACAGTCCTGCTCCAGAAGCAGGCTGTTGGGTTGACTTGTATGGCAGTCTTCCTGCTGTGGCTCTGTCCGTCTGCTGGCTCTCTCTGTCCTCATGGTGTCCATTGCTGGCAGTGGAGCTGCCAAGAGTGTGGTGCAGAAAGCTCGGTTCTGCTTCCCCAGTCCGAGATGCTGCAGTGGACGGGGACTGTGCTGGTGGTGGTAGGGGAGTCGGTGTGTTGCCTTCTGCACGTGGTGCAGCTGGAGAAAGCCATGTGCTGACCTGTGGAGACAAAGACCCTCAATGTGGGTCAATAAACTGACAGTGGTGACGTGTACGGTCTGTGCTGTCTGTGTGCCAGTGGTGACGTCTCAAGGGCTCAGTTTCCAAGCATGGATGAGTTGACAGGAGGCCAGCAGCAGCCGGGCACCAGGGTGGGATTCGGTGGTGAGCACTGAGCTGAATCTCCAGGTCAGATGTGCCTGGCTGATCCAGCCCATGGCTCACATCCATGGGATGCAGACCCTGGAGAAACCTGGTCTTTGCTGGCTGTGCTGGAGGCAGCGCGTCCCTTCCTCCTCCAGGCTGGTTGAAAATGGATCAGGGATAGGGAGAGTTCTTTCCCATTTTTGTGGTGCTTCCCTCCATTAATTTTCTGGTTGTAGTATATTACTCATGGATAATTAAGAGTGAGCTATTAATACAACATTTAATATTCAAGTGCAGTGAAGAGGAGAGAACAATAAGTCAAGGAATCATATACTACAAGGTGCTTTGGTTTAGTGATGGAGTTTTTTTTGCCGGCTCTGGCTATCAGAGCATAGTGCTGCTTCCATTTAAGTATGGTCCCGAGAACTTCATTTATTGATAGAATACAAATAGGACATTAAATCAGAGGAAGTGAATCTGAATTGCTAGCCATATATACAATTATGAACAGGATTGGCTACTTCTATCTAGTGTATCTTAACTTAGGAGAATTATGTTAGAGACCGCTAAAGAGAGCTTAGAGTGTCTTAAAATTAATGAGATTGAAGTCTGTCTAGGAGAAAAAATTAATGCTAAAATGCAGCTCTTGCATTAGGGATGAAGAGATTGCTTTGCAGAGGTGGCCGTGCTGTGTCCAGATGGGGAGGCATGGGTGGGCAGGCTGTGCACCAGCATCGTAGTGCGTCTCAGCCTGGGGTGCTGCTCCCGGCGCCACTGTGCTCGTGTACGTGGGGTGGTCCCCAGCAGCAGGGAGCCAGCCTGTCTGGGGACACCACACTGCCCCTCACCAGCTGCTCCAGCCTTCTCCATCCAGGTCTTGGGGGCTGCCCCAGCACTGCAGACCTGCTCTATCAGCTGTGTGCCTGCAGAGCCCCTGTGACTGTTTGGGGTGCCTGGGGCACATTCTCCTGTTCCCCAAAGGCAGTAAAGCTGCGCATCCTGCGTCTGCAGGGTGATGTTTTCTGGGCCTGGTTCTCTGACAGCCAGCACTTTGTAGGGATGCACTGAGGCGTTTCGGACCAGCCACAGGCAGAGTGCGTTGACTTTGTGTGCCGTGGCTCTGCCTGTACTTTGAGATGAGGGAGGTTTAAGTCCACGAGCCCATCATCTGAAACGCGGTAAGTGGGGCCCGCACTGTGGCAGAGATCACTGTGCCCTGGGCAGGGGGTCCCCAGGCTCCTGGCTGGAGCGGGTGGGCAGAGTTTCAGCCCCACACTGGAGTGGGGAGGGGGATCTCCCATCGCCTGTGTCCGGCCGGGGTGGGTTTGGTGCAGCAGGAGCACTGCACCACGGTGCGAGGCAGCTCTGCCGAGCTGCTCCAGGAGCTGCGTGGAGGTGGAGCACGTGTAAAGGTCGCCATTTACAAGTGAGTAATTGCAGGAGTTGCCACACAGCTGCCTTGAGCGGCACAGGATGTTGTTATTTATATCCCCACTGTTCCCGTGCTGCGCAGCGGCCGCATCCCTGCTCCCAGCGCCTTGGTGCGGAGCCCAGCAGCACACACCACGTTCCCTGGTGAGGGGTCTGTGCCCAAGGAGGGGCCTTTGGCAGTCACTCGTGTGCTGGGTTACCCTGCCTGGGTTCCGCACACACTCCTGTCATGGGGCTGTGCCAGATGCGCCTGATCACCCGCACGTGCGTGCACAAGCACCGCAGATGTAAAGACTTGTGCTGTGTTTCATCTGAGCTGAATAATGGGCTGTTTACAGACGGGGAAGGGTACGTGAGCTTCTGCCCTCTCCTGGGGTGGCTTGTTCATAGTTAACAAAGATCCCACTAACTATGCCCATCTCCTTCAAGGAGGCCGCTGTCTCCCATAGGCAGCCTCTGTGCTCTCTGAATCCAAATACAAAGTGCCCAGTCTCTGTAGGGAGCAAAACCAACTGGCTGATCCCAACCATTCTGAAATGGGGAATGTAATTAAACATAGGCGCGGTATTGATTCCCAATTAAGCAGCAACAAAACAAAGTATTTTCTAGTATAGTAAAAATGTTATCATTGTTGACAGCATTTAGGCACAAAGCTTTCCTGGGCCCATTGTGTGCACGCATCTGGAAGTGTCATGTAAATGGCATTTGTCAATGAGGAACCTTCGGGAGAGCGGCCTGTTGTAGATGTGTTTGCATCTTTGGACATCAGAACCTGCTCAGCAGTTAGCAAATGGCTGCTTCCTGCAGCGACTGCTCCTGGTGTCCCGTTCCAGAGGAGCAAGCCTGGCAGGAGCTGAGGTGGAGCAGGACGCTGGTGTCCAAAGGTGGCACCACGGAGGTGGCTTGGGTGAGTTGCAGGGGTGGGATCAGGCTCCTCAGAGGGGTTTTATGGGCACTGCCAGCACTAAGACAATTTGAGCATTCAGAGCAGGCTGGACGTGAGCAGCCAACGTGGCCGTGCTGTGTGGAGCAGTGCTGGTTGGCTGCAGCCCAGCGCCCATGGCTGGGTCACCGCCTGCCCAGGCACTGGGTCTGCTGAGAGCCACTGCTGGGGGCTTCCCACCCCCCTGCTCTCTGCTTTCTGCCTTTTGGTGGCTCTGCAGACCGGGTCCATGGCCGGAAGCAGAGCAGGGCAGGCACTGTGATAGGTGAGCTGGAGGTGAAGCCTGCCAGGGTAACCCTGCTGCTTGCGCTGTGGAGCCTCCAGGCTTTGGAGTGACACAAAGATGTGCAGGACAGACCCTGGATTTTCCATTGAGGAGGTGGCTCCGTGATGAGAGGTGTCTCCTGGGAGCAGGTATTTCACAGTCTCGTGTGGTGGTGGGTCTGGTCTGCTGTGGTTTGAGTTCACCCCAGTGCCTGGCAGCCCTTTGGTACCTGCTGGCGAGCAGCAGTTCCCGGTGCTGAAGAGCTGTGCCTGTGCAGCTTTCCCTGTGTCTGCAGGCAGGACCAGCGGGAGAGCACGGAGCCCAGAGCAGGGACCTGGGGCAGGGAAGGCTTCAGCAAACACTTCCGTACCAAAACAGCCCTGACCTTTGCGGGACTGGCACTGTCTGGTGCAGCAGGCGGAACCTTTCCAGGCTCCAGCTCCAATTTGAAATGCTTCAGAGCAGAATTGATGGCTGCTGCTTTGGCCCCGGTGTTTACATCCAGTGCTCGCCCAGCCGCTGCCGGAGGGTGGGGAGAGGGATCTGAGCCGAAAGTGGACCCACGGGCTTTGCCTTTCTCATGAGTAGCCTGACGGTGTGGACTGATGCCCGTGGGCAGTGATGCTCCCCATAAGGGCTGCGTGCTGTGCGGTGGGCAGTTGTGCTGCCTGGGATGCAGCAGTGCTGCTGTGGAGGAAGAGCCGTGCCGGGACATGGGGACGTGGCTGAGCCGGGTGCTCTGGAGCACTGGTGTTGGTTGGAGGTGTTTGTGTTGACCATGGCGCGAGGCAGCTCTTCCATGCCGGGACTCAGGCCCAGCGCATTCAAACCAGGTGGGGTTGGATTGGCAGCACCCACATGAGCGGGAGCTGCTGTGCTCCAGGGCTCAGTGCTGGAGAGGTCGTGGGTGCCTGGCTCTCAGCAAGGCAGCTCTTGGTTACAGAGATGCTGTTGTTTGTGCCCTGTGGTGAGTAAAGTTAAACAACTCTTTATTTCTGAATGACAGCCCAGGGACTGCGCTTCAGCTCCGGCTCACTGTGAAGTGGCTTCATCCCAGCGCGGGTCCTATGGGGCCTGAAGCCCTCGATTCATTAGTTGTCAGGCTCGTAGGTGGATTCTGCATTAGGCCTTTAATTTAGTGTATTGCCATGGGCTACTGACCACATGACACTGCTCAAATGTGAGCAAATCTAACGAGGATCCAGGGCTGCTCTTTAATTTGGTGAGAATAACAGAGTGAGCAGGGGCCCAGAGTCTGTTAATCATGAAGGAAAACTGGCCGAAACCAGGTCAGCCGGTGGTGGTGGTTGGTGGGATGTGATGGAGAGGGGCACCTGCAGGACTGTGGTCGTGTGGGGGGACACGCCATGGCAGCAGGGTGACATCTTCACTGCCACCCGGCTCTCCCTGTGGCTGAGCACCACGGCCGCAGACCCCAGGGTGTGCTGGGGGGGGTACACTCAGGCCCCCATCCCCGATTGGTGTCATGGGGCCACCCCATTGTGTCCACAGTGCCTGGGGAGGGTCCCGGGGTCCACTCCCCAGGGTTAGATTTGTTTCATCCTCTAAACAAATTCCCACTGCTCTCCTGCTGGATGGGGCCACCTCCCCTCGCAGGCATCACACAGATTTATTGCGTTATATTGGAGCAGTGCCTGAGCTTGGCTGGCTTCTTTAAATCTTCCCTTTTTGAGGGGGGGGCTTCGGGAGAGGGGGCACAGAAATCCTTTGCAGTAATTCCTGTTGACTGCAGTGACCAGCGAGGCAGAACTGATCAACTGCAGGCTTCCCTGCTGCTGAACTCTGCCAACAAAGTGCTTACATCTGCTTTTGCACTAATGAGAACTTTATGGACTGGTGTGTGCCCCCCAGGAGCAAATTCCAACAAGGTCACCGTGCAGAAAGCTGCCACTTGACACCGGCCGTGAAGGAGGCCAGGCTGCACCGGGGGCCTTGTGGTCAGGACATCCAAGGCTGCTGCTGCAACTGATAGCCTGGAGGCCCCTCGGCATCCCTGGGGTGCGCTGCTGCAGGAGCCCTGCAGATAGGCACCGTGTCCCGGGGGCTCTGGGTCCTGCTGCTCGAACGGGGGCACGAGGGGAGGCCTCCAGCAGCGCTCCGTGTTCTGGGAGACTCCGCTCCATGTTCACCGTGAGCATGGCTGCACCGGCACCGCTCCGTGGGACAGCAGTGGTGGGGAGCTGCTGGCAGCCTGGCCCTTGGGCGCTGAGGGGCCTGGGGCACCAGAGATGTCCCTTCCTCGTGGCTCCATGCTGGACATCAGAAGCTGTGCTGTCTGAAGGCCGTGTGGACACAAGCATTTTATAACCCCTTTGCATGTGGTACCTGGGAGCAAGAACTGGCTGTGGTGGGGCTCGGCAGAGGTGGGGAGCGAGCCACCAGCCATGGCCTCTGCCTGGGGAGCTCCTTATAACCTCTTCTTTCTGCTTCCCTGAGGGTGCTGGGTGGTGGTGCTGTTCTCTCTGCATCCCTAGAAGGCTATGGTACCGCACTGAAGTGGTGATGGCCGAGGTGCTGGGTGAGCGTTGGGTGCCTGCAGCTTGGGGTGTGCTGGGAGCACGAGTGCTGTGCTGTCAGTGTGCAGGGTACCAAAATCCTGACATGATTGCTTTGAGGCTGTGTATTTTCCCGAGTTTAATGAATGACCGTTCCACACTAATGTTTATTAAAGTGATTAATACTTTAATTTGTGTGGAAGAGAGTTTGCGGAAACATAACTTGCTTCTACACAAGAGTTAGTGTTCATTTTTCAGGGACTATAATCAGCCCAGACAAGGGCTGCTGAATTGTGGGCTGCTTTGGCAGCACGGGTGTGAGAGATCATGGTCTGTCCCTGATGAGCTGTCTCTCTTTTAATCTAACATTGCAAGGCCCTGATTGGTTTGACTTGGACTAAAGGTGATTTCAGTGAGTGTGAACCTGATCCACACCCCTTGGGCATCTTGGCACTGGGTGAGAGCATAACTACTTTGCAGCATTAGGAGAGGAGTAATGCTGGGCAGGAGCAGGGATGTAGGGATGTGCCCATGCCGTGGGGCTGCTGCTCCAGGAAGGCAAGCGAGGCGGAAGCTTCCCTCTTCTCTCATTGTGCCTCTTCCTTCACTTTGCTCAGGCAATGTCTGGTTCTAGCCCTCTGAAACAAAGCCCATGCCATCCTCCAGGTGCCCTGTGGCACAGGGACAGCCAGGCTGAATGTGCCTGGGTGTGATAGCCGGGGCTTTGGACCTTGGTCACAGGATGGAAGTGCAGCTCCTGCTCCTCATCACTGGAGATGTGACTGCCGCTGGTGGGATGGGGCTGAGCTCTCTGCTGGGTGGCAGGGAAGCTGGGTGCTTTCGGTGGCCGAATGCTGTGCCAGCCTGGCTCCCCGTCTCCTCCCTGCTGCCTCTGAACAAACTGAAAGGTAGTGGTGAATGAATTCTGTTTTTCTCAAGCATTTAGTGTTGCTTTCAGTTTGCTTTGATGATGTCTTCTCACAACTAGTGTAAACAGACTGCACAACGGGGAGCACTCACATGTGTACAAGAAGCTGCACATGAAAGACAGAGGCATCTTGAAAGCCATAATAATGCTCTGAGTGCCAGTTAAAGGATTTGTCACTAAGAGCACTTTACAGATAGAAAGAACTTATTAACTAGTGTGACTAACAGCTTGCAAGGTTTAATTGATGTGTATTTGTTGTCCTTTTATAGCTCTTCCTCTTGGCACTGATTCCAGCAGTTGCTGGTGCAGGAGCAGCAGCCTCTCTGCAGCCTGAGTAGATACCAGGGATGAAAGCAGGGCCAAGCCCTTCCCCAGGTGCCCCCGGCCCAGGCTGTAGTCAGGGCTGCAGTAGCCCCAGGAGCTTGTCCCTGCCATGGGTTCCCCCTTAGGAACTGGGGCTGGGCTCACTTTCTTGCTTTGGGTTCTGTTATTCCTCCCTAAGCGATGCTGAGGTTTTGAAGATAAAGCTTCTCAGTGCATGAATAGTATGGATAATTAATGCTTCTGCCAGACAGACTACTCGTGGCAAGATTGATTGACTATTAAGGTCAGAACGCAGAAGCCACCCACACGAAACAAACAGGCTAATGTTAGACTTCAGGTTAAGCCGAGAGTTGGTCAGCTGTCCACGGTCACAGTGGGGGCTTCCAGTCAGCTGTCAACAAGTGATTGATTGATGTGGACACTTTCCAATCTTATTCTGATTATTCTCAGCAGCTTGCCTGGTGGCCATTTTTCAGGACTTGGCAGCACTCAGACCTCCAGGACTCAATGCGATGACTGCGTGGGGCTTAACCCTTTCCTTTGAGTCCAAATGTCTTTGTTATGGGCAACAGCAGCAACACACAAGGGGAGGGTTGTGTTTGTGTGTGCCAACCATAGGATACACCGGGAAACAACCTGGGATCAGAGGCGGGAGCGATGCTTTGACTTTCAGATGTTTGTAATTGTCTTGGCCTGAGTCAAGCTGCTAGGAGAGGATCTGCCGGGAATCCACCTGGAGCGGAGCACATGCAGCTTTGTAACTGCATTCTTTGGGGGGGCACTTTAATATCCCACAGAGTAAACGGTGTGCATCAAACCCCTGCAGCAGACTAACAGCTCAGGTAGGAGAGTTTGGTATTCAGAGGGAATGCTCTTGATCTGGTGTGAGAGACAACGCATTAAAGAGGCTCTGCTGGTTTGGAGGATAGCGCTCTAATTCATAGGAGAAATTTGTTGCCTGGATGCTTTCTGTGTGTGCACATGAAGATGACTTAAATATATCTCTGCAGCGGTTTATGCACATGTTATGCTTGGTGTGTGCCCACACGCATGCTAGTAAGAAAGTGAAATGGTACTTACGTGTGCTGGGTAGGCATGTGTACAGTACACAGCCGGGTTCGGGGCTCTTCTGGCCGCAGGTTTGCAACCTTGTACGTTTCCTCGTGTGTTTGTCAGCAGTTGAGGTGTAGCTGGTTTAGAGAGCTCTGGCCTCCCCTTCCCCAGGCTTCCCGTCCATGGTTTTAGTGTTCTTAATGCTCCCTAGAAAGCCTGCCGTGGGGAAACATCAAGAGCCCTTTCTGCTCCACGGTTGGATCTTTATGTAACTCAAGTGCATCATTGCATTTTTGTGGTGCAGTCCAAGAGCTGTGGCATAGCAGAGCTGGCACAGAACTGTTGCACACACGATTGTGACAGGAGAGCTGAGCTGCTCTGGGTACTGGTGCATTGGTCCAGGCCTAGGAGCCCTTCTCACACCCCTGACAATAGGCTGAAGTCTGAGGTGTCCCATGGAAGATGCTGCAGCAGGTGCTGAACCCGGACCCCTTAATGTCAGCATCTCTCCCGACAGAGCAGGGACTGGGTCTGGAGCCAGACAGAGCTGCTGGAAGCTGAGCTTCCTTAGCAGTGGCTGAGTTTTACTCATCCTGTCTGCTCTGCATCCCTTGCAGGTGGTCATTCGTCCCGGAGTCATGAAGATGCTGGCTTGGACAGTGTCCCCTCACAGCACCTTGCTGGCCTTGTTGACAACTGTCCCCTGGGCTGCAAGGACCATCTGCTCATGGCTGGGCTCCAAGGTGTTCCAGTTTGGAGCTGCTGCCTGAACAACGCAGCCTGGGTCCTCTGGATGCTGAGCATCAGCCATGGAGGGATGCAGTGTTAGCTCTGGAGCCCAGCCCTGTCCTCCTGCCTCATGCGGTGCCATGTCTGGGTGCCCATGGAGCAACCCGTGGGGCAGAATCTGCACAGTGCTGAGCAAGAGCTGTGACAGCCTGTGAGCTGGTGGCCTTGCTGGTGTGGACAGGGCTGGGGGCCAGCAGTGTGGCAGTGGTTGTCTTCACCAGCGGGTTGCAGGCCGTGGTGTCCATTGGTGTGAGCCCAGCCAGCGTGGCCTCAGGGCTCCCCTGAGGCAGTGCTGATGTGATAGCCGTGGTGAGAAGCTGATCCATCCTTGCAAGAGCTGCGCTGGCTTCCGTAGAACAGGAGTGACTGACACCGGTTTGTCACTCCGGTTGTTTCACAGACATGTGCAATCGGTTGCTCTGATTTAGCTTCACTTCTTCCCACGTGGCACCACAACCGAGGTGTCACCAGCAGGTCTGGGCACAACGGCAGCATCGGTGGGTGCAGCAGTGCCAGCATCCCATGGGCAGGGCCCAGCATGTGCTGGCATGCCAGGGGCAGCGGAGCACACCCGGTGTTTGTTCCTGCAACGCAGGGAATACCATTAGGCAGACTGAGCTGAGCTGTGCTGGGTCTGGCAGGGCTGGTTGTTCAGGAGGCTCTTGGGAAGACACAGTGAGAGCAGCGAGCACTGCCTGAGCCCCCTGCGGGGTGACGGGTTGTGTTGGATGTGGGCATGGCGTTACACTTAAGGGCTTTTGTTGGGGTTTGTTTGTTTTTACTAAAGGTGGAAGGGAATCTTGTTTTTCTTCCTCGGCCTCCCCCTGCTATCCTCCATCTTTGCCAGATGCATAAAATCAATACCAGGTACAGGAGAGGGGTGGGTGTTCTGCTCAAGGCTTCCCGCTTCCCAAGAACTGTCTTCACTTTGGGAGAGCTGCAAAGCTACTACAGAAAACAAAGATCCTGTGGTGCATCCCTCCAGCTCCCTGCTCCGGGTCAGCAGCCGCCCTCCCTCTGGGCAGCGAGGGGGGATCACACGGTATTCAAAACGTGTCCATTTCCAGTGGGACAAATCACACGGATTCGGTTCAAAATGAGCAGAACAAAGATGCTCTCCCAACGAAGCCTGCCCGTGGCCGCTTCCTGGATGCAGCTGGGTTTGGTGTTGGCTTTGTTTGTTTTCCCTGCCCTGGGAATGCAGGATGAGCTGACCGTGCTGCTGGGCTCCGTGGTGCTGGGGGGCAATGCTGGCTCTGGCAGCCCGTGTGCCCCTGCCAGGCACAGCGCAGCTGCCGGGCTCATGCTCCCTGGCTGGGCTCAGCACCACCCGGCAGGATGCGGTGCTCCCCGCATCACTGCAGGGTCGTGCTTTGCCCTGGCTCCGCAGCCCCCGGCCCCACTGGCTCAGCCCTCAGCTCTTGTGCCCCACAGCCCGTGCTCAACCCCAGGGCTGTGCTCTGGATGCTGTCCTGTCACTGGGGCTGGTGCGGGGCTGCCCCTCCACAGCTCGGGCAGCTCAGCTCTGCTCCTCCTGAGCCTGCAGCTGATGCGGTACTGGGACCAGTGGCTCAGCTGCACTGTGGGGCAAGGACCCTGGCTCATATGTGCCGTGGCCTTTGTCTGGAAGCCCCTTGGAAGCTGTCTGCCTGCTGGCTGTGCCCTGGTGCCATGACAAACATCCCCTGTCCAGCGTGGATGTGCACAGCAAGTGCACTGAGGACAGGAGCAGCGTGGTTAGCTCAGTGTGACAGCCCATGCATGGTGTACAGCACAGTGCCGGCGCAGTGCCAGGGCTGGCAGCTCCTCTGGTGTTGGGAGCACCAATGTGGAGGTCAGACCCCTGGAGCGCGGGGTTCTGCTCCCAACCCCATGCGCATGCAGTGCGTGCAGCTCAGCGCTTCCCGGCGCAGCTCTGCCCTGGCACATGGGTGCTGTCCCATCCACTCCCGCAGTCCCTGTGCTGGTGTCAGTTCTCCCAAGGGCAGCCGGGGACTCGTGGTGGCCGGTGGGCCGGGCCCAGCAAGTGCCATCCCTCAGGACACGTTCCCTTTGCCTTTCCTGGCCTGGGTTGAGGGTGGCCGGTGTGGACAGGCGGGGGCTGCTGGTGTGCTGAGCACCAGCGGGACGTTTCCAAGCGCTCCTGCTCCTCCTGGCTAAATATAAGCCCCAGTAGGAAGCCTACCTCTTGCTAGTTTTATGTTTCTTGCCTCTGCACCTCCTAACCCTGGCAGGGGGCCCAGCTGTCTCAAGTCTAAGATGAAAATACCCTTGCAAATCCCACTCATAAAAATACCTGCTGTATTCCCAAAACATGCCTGAGATAGCTTCCAGAGAGGATGGGGAGCTAAAATAAGATGCATGAGCTCAGAGCCCCATTTTCCACTGGCCCCACAGTTCCCGTCGCTGCAGCACACCACGCTATGGACTGAAATGGAAGTGCTGCAGTGCGGGATGGCTTTCTGCTGGGAGCTGGGCACTGTGCAGCTCCTGCAGAGCCTGCTGCACTCCCCTCATACAGCACCAGATCCTCGTGCTCTGCTCACCTCCTGCTTTGCCCAACCTGGGTGATTGTGCCGGCCGGCAGCGCTGGCCTCAGTAGAGGAAGCCTGAGTCTGAGGGATGCGGAGCTGTGGGGTGAGTTTGGTCCCCAGAATCAAGGTAAATGAAAGGCCATGTGAAGGGCAGCAGGAGGCTCTTTACACCCCATGGGCCAGGTACCCGGAGGAGCATGAGCCACCGTGCTGCCTGCCTGCGTGGCTGTGGAGCAGGCTGTTGGGTAACCTGGGAAGCTGCCTTAGCCCTGTGCTCTTCTGAAGCGCTCTGCTGCAGCCTGTGACCATATCCCAGATCTTTTCGGGCTCTCATGTCTGTCTTCTCTTTTTTAACAGCCCGCTGCTCTTTTGACACCAAACCATTTCCTGGATCAGACTCAGATGTCCCCACAATCACGTCCTGCCATTGTCTCGGCTGCTCCAGGCTGCCTGCGGAGGTGGGGGCAGATGAGCCCCTGATTTTCCCCCTCAGCTGAGGGCAGGGATGTGGTGGGACAGGACCAGTGCCTTGTGTCCGCCTGCCTGGAGTGGGCCTGGGGCTGCAAAGGAGCCACTGCTCCCAGGGAGGATCCCCTCCAGCCAGGAGCTCAGGAGAAAATCCCTTTCAGGCTCAACAGTGATGCTCATGGGCACAGGATGGGCGTTGCATCCCTTTTGGCACCGCAGGGTCATGCAGCTCAGCACTGCTGTGATAACATTGTGCTGGTGCTTCCCTGGATGCTCTGAGCTGAGCTTTATTTGGCAGGGCAAAAGCCATCCCCTCTCTTTGGACAATTACTTCCTGAATCTCATTTACCACAGGGCTCAATGGCAATATTCAAAGTTAACCACTCCACTTGCATTGCCTTATATGTCAGCAAGTGCTACTTAATGATCTGTGAATGGAGGGAATGCTGGGAATGGGCCGGACCGCCTGTGAAATATCTATCCAGAGTCTATAAATAATGCAGCTTCTTTATGCTTTGCACAGTTTGGAGCTTCATGGGAGGAGCATCTCCCGGCTATGACTGGAAGAGGCTGTGATTTGGGAATGAAACAAAGGCGATGAAATGCAAGGAGAGGAACCTTTCTGTTTCTGCAGCCCTGAAAATGTGCCTTGGCCATGTAGGACCGGTTCCTGCACTGGCACCAGCCATGTGGTGTGCCAGCTCCTGTGCTGGCACCAGCCATGTGGTGTGCCAGTTCCTGCACTGGCACCAGCCATGTGGTGTGCCAGTTCCTGCACTGGCACCA
>JASSUY010036504.1:0-28159 GCA_032466535.1 Forpus xanthops
CCATTTCCCCGGGACTGGGGAAGAAAGAGGGGGGGGTGCGCAGAACTGTTTGAGGGGGGGGGCCTCAAACTACGACAAGGCATTACAACTTATTTGCTCAGTACAGGATTTGATATCCTGTTTGTGCCCTTCTGCTTAGGTAACTAAAAGTAAATAAAAATTTTTATAAAGTAATATTAATTAATTAATATAAAATAATATACATTTTTATGTAATAAATACTTTCTAAAATAATAAATGCTGTGATATCCTTAATATAACTGGAAAAATCTTTTGGACATAAACCATATCACTGAAGCAAAACAAACCAATTCAAAGCCAATCAGGAACTTCATTGCTTGTCCTTCTCTGTTTCATGATATTGCCTTCCACCCATTTATCAGTGCAGAGTCAGTCTCTTTTGGTAGATCATGGTGAGTATGTGAAGAGAAGTGTTCCTACAAAAGTTAAAAGCAAGAGAAATAGTTGGAAATAGGCTGTGATTAGCCACAGACTAAAGACTTTGACTGTTCAGTCCTTCAATTTCTTGAATCTTTCAGAATGAACGAAAAGATCTCAATCTGCCTTAAAAACATTTCTAGCCAATCCCTCTGCACTGCTGTGAGGTTTCAGTAGTTGATGCTTTTAATGTGTTAAGATACTTGGATCCACAGGTCGTGCAGATCTGTGTTTGCACAAATAGATTTGTGTGGAGTACTTGCTATGTGGTGCATGATTAATATCAGTATCAGACTATATTTTATTATAGATGTATCATTTGGGGGAATAGAGTGTCTGTATTTTTTGGTATCTGATTTCTTTGAGTGTTTTTAACCCATTAAATTTCTCCCTATACTAGGGAAAAACTTTCTCACTCACAAATTGAAAAATTGATCCTGTTTAGTAATAACTACTCTATGGACATGACAATTGCTGAAAAAATACTGTTAAATCCTTTCCTCAAGGTCTTACCTCTAATTTCACAATGCCTCTTAATTGCTTGAGAACTTACAGGTTACTATGCATTATGTATATGAGTTGTACCACTGCAGTATCTTGAAACAGGCCCTCAGTAATGCAGGGCCTCCACTCTTCGGTGCATGAGTTAATGCAATTTCAAGAGCTGGCTAGTGAGAAGTTATCATGCAGTGTTTATGATGTGGTGACATCAGAGCTGTCAAAGAAAAGAAAAAGTATAATTCAGAAAAATTATATTTTTTTACTTTTTTTCCAGTCATAGAATTCTAACTTTTTGCTGTAAAAACTGAAGCCTAAAAAACTTACATAACTGTTGCTAATGTATGAGTTATAGCAATTAGTAAGTCAAAGAGTGTAATGAAATTAGATAAAAACAACGGTTAAAAAAAATTCTTAGAAATGAAAGAGTGTAGATCAGTGCTAGATATTAGTCTAATGGCATTAATATGGGGGTCAGCTTTTATTTCCAGTGTTAAATCTAAACATTGATGTGAATATTGCAACAGTGAAGTACAGTTCATGAGTTACTGATTATAAAGGTTTGTTTAACCTCAAGGATAACAAACTAGATGTTATGTAGCATTTTTGAAACACTGAAACTCAATTCTTGTTAGTTTGTTTGTCAGGGATTGAAAATAGAGTTTGTCTGCAAAAGAAGGAATATAAAACTGCAGGGAGAAACCCTACAAATCAGTAACAGGATGATATCAAGGAAGGATGATTAAGGAGCATATATTATTCATATGTATGTATGTGTGTGAGAATGTATTCATATTGCTTGTCATTGTGATAAGGTGAGGGCACTCAAGCAATTAGCATTGCATTATCACATGCGTTGATGCTGTAGATACATTAATGGCAGTATGGATAGTCTCAGCCACACTGAACTATAATATCCCTTTATTTTTTATTTTACCAGTAGCAATGATATTTCCATGTCTGAGCCCTGCAAAATCTGTCACAGACTTGTCCATTTATTACATGGACTTCATCCCCCCCATTCCACCTCCCCCCACTTTATTTCTGGGGGGAGTATGAATCATTACCACCTACTAAGTGCAAATAATGGACATTCAGTAAAAATTAAAAGTGAAATGATATATTAGTGTCAGTATGCTCATCTAGCCGTAGTGTTAACCTGTTAGCTTAAGCAGGCAGTAAAAGCCAAAAAGAAAAAAACCTAAATTTGTTTAAGACTTGGTCATAGATAGTGGCAGCCTAAAGTAATGCTATATGGAAAATTTATGTAAAGAAGACACTAGAATAGCTTGGAAAATAGTGTTTACGTGAAGGAACCAGTGTTAGCACACAATGGTGTGGTTACAGTTCTGCTCAGAGAGAACTTTTACCCATTGCTCGCACAGTGACCAAGTTACCCATGGTTGGTTGTACCAGACACTTTGACATGCTACTGAAAACCTTTCTGGTGCAACTTGGGAAATGTCAGGTTCTCTATAGACAGAAGGTAGAAAACGAAATAAAGAGAAGGTGATTAAATACATCATTCCTAGCGATGATGAAGTTCTGTTAGAGCAGAATGAAAAGGAGAGAAATTATGTGTTAGTGACTTTTCTTGCTAGAAAAAGAAAGGTAAATTATAGATTGTTTAATGGGGAGGAACACATACAGTCACATAGGGAATGCAACTCTCCTTCTATTTCAGTCCATGTGGATGAATATTTCTAATAGTAAGGGAATTATTAAGTAATAACCTGTTCCTGTTATTCTACTCTGCTTTACACAGTTTGCCTTCATCCTGACTGTTAAGTCTCTCCCTGATTGATTGCTTTTAAATTGTGTTTCCTGCTTTAGGACAGGGAGAGTTGATTTTACTTTCGTCTCAGAATTTTGTCAGGGTTAGAATTTTGTGGGTTACTGCTTTGTTGTAAAAGCGCTTGAAAGAAACTGAAGAATTTCAGGTGTGTGATAGAGGGTTTTATTGACTTTTTTCCTGCCTTTTTTTTGTATCTGAGAGTAATTCTGCTTATGAAAAATCTACTTAAATTTATTATTTTTATTGACATTTCCATATGGAAAATGAGCCTTCTTATTCTGACTCACAAAAGTCAGGGGAATAGGGGCTTTGGGCTCTTATCTTACTTATTCTGTAAAAATTACTAAATAAGCTGCAATCATAAAACTGAATGTGCCTTTTCTACTGAAGATTGGTTTGACATTCACATTAATTTTTAACTTGAGTAGAATATCCTTTCTCCAGAATGGTGAAAATACCTTTCACTTGGATGTCTTCCTGAATAGCAAATAATTGGTAATATTCTTGGTGGCATTTTATGAAAAGATTTTTTGGGATACACTCTGTAACAGAAAGTATAGATTAAGGCCGTAATGAAGAAGTGACTGCAGTTTCTTCATGAGCTCATCATCCAAAGCACAAGCTCTTCACTAATACAGGGAGGTGCAGGAGCTGCAGGTTGTGCAAACACCACAGACATATACCTTGAAGGTGGCTTTCATGAGGAGCTTTGTCTAGCAGTTGTTGGAGGTTGACTACTGGAGGCATTTCAGAGATGGGGAGGAGAGGATAACACACCTTTAGGTAAAAAATAGTAACATGCTAGTTTCTAAAACCTGTGATTTAACATTCAGACACAGGCTTCTGAGGGAAATAAGATGATGCTCTTCCAAAGATGAGGGTTGCACTAGAGGCTGGTAGTGCTGCTGTAGTTTCTAGCCTCTTAAGGTATAAAAAGGTAACCTGTGGGCAAAGTTCATATTGTTTTACCTATGGCAATTTGTACTTCTCAATTTCCACCTTTTAGCATCAGTATTATTTTTGCACTGAGGCTGTGCATGCTTTGTGGAGAAGATACTAATTTTTTCCCTTAGCTCTTCAAACGAACCACACAACTTGATGTCATCTGCAAAGTTGCTGAGGGCGCACTCAATCCCACTGTCCATGTCACCAACAAAGATGTTGAACAAGACCGGTTCCAACACCGATCCCTGAGGGACACCCCTTGTTATTGATCTCCAGCTGGACATTGAGCCATTGAGCACAACTCTTTGTGTGCAGTCATCCAGCCAATTCTTTATCCACTGAGTGGTCCACCAATCAAATTGATGTCTCTCCAACTTAGAAATAAGAATGATTTTCTTTGAGAAATTTATTAATGATATTTTTTATTGTTGTTCTTGAAGAGGCTCCAGCATTAAAGATGTTGCTTGTATAAATGTATAATTTATTTGTAGCATGCAACATGTCTTCGGTGGTAGCAATATAAATTTTTAAGAGTTTTTTATTTGTTGTGTCAATGCTGACGATATCTGAGTGAAATAGACACACAGTCTTCACAACCATAATAAGGAACCTGTTTTGCAAAATATTTGAAAGTAAGACTTTCAGTTTCCCAGTGATGGTTATAAAGCACAATGACTATGAACTCTGTGTAAGTGGAGCAGTGGTAGTAGTTACGAGTTTTTTATTTCGAGGTTGTTTGCTATAGAGTCACTCGACCATTGTGCTCACATTGTTTCATTGTTCTGTACCCTGAAGTGTTTTAGTATTCTCCCATTTATCTATTTTTATTTCTTGTCCAAAGGAGAAGTGAAGTGAATGCTGAAAGACAAGGATACATTTCCCAGTAATAAAATATTAAAATTATGAAGTGCTCCTCTGAGCTCTTCTGCCACAGCTGCTGCATTGTGTTATATGGCTGTTATCTTCTAGAGGAGCATGTATAACTTCAGAGAACGGCTTGAATGATTTCAGTCTAAAGCCAAGGTTATTGTACCGGAAGATTTTGTCATGGAGTGAGGTGTGCTTTTTGCAGGGATTTAAATTATGAACATGATTTGGTGGCTGGGTTTTGAACCGAGTGACAGGATAGTAGGCAAAGTTATCTAATTACAAGAACAATTCAGAGAGGTACATGCAGAAAGATATAGCAGAAAATATGGCATCATTACATGGAAATCTATAGCAAAATTCTCATTCTTCTGGGTCATAATTCCTTTAACATGAAATAGCAGAATTCTCCAGTTTTCCACGACTTACCAGCTGGCATGCAGATGGCCCAACAACCTATCTTTCAACAAAAAAATACGGAGCTTATTCCTAACAAAGATCAGAGATATATATTTGATTTTTCTTAGAAATATTGCATATTTCTTTTACCAGCAGTATAAACAACAACAAATTTTAATGAGGTTGAAGTTTTTTTTCCCTGTTTCATATTGCATTTAGAAAATCCTTTAACATCATATCCTTACCCTTGAATTACTTTATGGTCGTGCCTTCTAGCTTCAACAAAACCACTTAGTGCTGTCAGAGAGTACCTGAAAATTCAAGGATAGCACACAACAGAAACAAAGGAAAGATATCTGCATGTTATTAAATAGTGAGTCCCAACTGGAGTAAGAAAAATGAGCCAAGTTTGAAGTTAGTATGGACTACTCCGGAAATGTTGAGAAGTGGCATTAGAAGAGAACATATTACAGATTCTGGGTAACATGAGCATATTATTTCATCCCAAACCAAGACAGCGACAAAACAGTTGTTATTTTTTTCAGATAAAACCACACTGAGAAACTCAATATGCAATTTACAGCTAAAGGATTATAGCAGTCAGTAGCTGAAAGTTCATATTTAATGATGGACTTGCAGAAATGTCACTATTTTCATGATTTGTTTAAAGCCAACTCTTAACCCAAGATAATACAAGGGAAGCTTATCTTTTATGTGACTAAGCAGGAGGAAGGATTCTGCAAACTCTATTATTAGTAATAAATCTATTTTAATTTAAAAGTAGATCTGTTAGTATGTCTAACAACCTTGACACATATGTCTAAATCAAATATTATTGTTCATGAGGGAGATTTGTCTCACTACAGTTTTGCTCCAGATTTCCAAGTATTTGAAATTGGTTCTGCTGGCTGCTGCTGCCACCAACATTTCCAACAGTCACGCAGCAGGGCGATTTCCAAGAAGCAGAAGAGTGGGTTTAACTGCAGTACATGGTTTCAGTAACTAATTCAGGGACTTTGTGACTCCCAGTCTGTGTGCAAAGGATTCTTACAAAGTCTGTTAGAGATGCAGTCTGTTATAGAGCATGGTATCCTTGCAAGCTCTTTGGATTGCTCCAGATATTGCTAATGGGGAGTCATATTCAGCCTTCAGATACACAAATCTGAAGCAGAATCTCACACTGCTTTTGACAGGATATATGTGCATGCATTTAAAGTAAATGTTGGTCTTTGTATTTTCCTGGGTTTCAGTTCTGTCTGACTCAATAGGATCCCAGTCTCTCAGTGCTGCAGTTAAGAGAGTGTTATATAGTTCTCATACTACCACGCTACTCAGAGGACCTATCTAAAATTGTCACCTTCTTGCTCATCATTTCTGTTGTCTTTAATCCTGTAATTACAGGTCAGGGCTGCTTCCTTCCAGGGCAGAGATAAGTTTCTGTTGCTGCTTATTCCCCATAGCTTTGCACAGCCACTTTTAGTCCAAGAGAGAAATGGATTGTCCATCTCCACCTATCATTAGCATTGCTCTCCTGTCTTTCAGTGCTGTTTTCTCTTTACTGATGATGTCAGAATTGTTTAAGTTGTTATTTTGAATTTCAATCCCCACCTGAACTTGTCAGAAGAGCAAAATCAATGGGATTTTGAGAAACTGTCCCCTGTGTAATACTGAAAAAAAACAGCTATTATCACTGCTGGGATAGTAGTTGTTAAGGGTATTATTTTCTGCATCACTTCAAGTTTGGAAGTGTTATAAAAAAGATTTTTATGGCTTTCAACTTTGGCCTGTGAAAGGAGCAGTGCCTATTTCTAGCTCTTATTTGAATTATAATACCTCCTCAAAGGTTTGAAGACAAGGGCAGATTTACAGCTTTCTCAGAAAGCTTATCTGCATTATTTTGTATTATCGAGAACAAACTTTCCTTTCAAGTCATTTGTGGTGCAGGATTCTTTTCACTGTAGCTATGCTTACTTTGACACACAAAGTTTCCTTTAGGTATAGTTCATAATACTTTAGTCAGTTCAGTGCTTCAGGGTTTGCTTTTTTTTTTTTGAGGGGAAGGGTGAGGAGAGGCTCCATAATCAGTCTACATTCAAAGTACAGATCCTAAAATTTTGAGGAAGCTGAAGTCTGGTTTGCGTTGTTAGGAGTCTCAAAATATCACAAGGTTTTTCTTTCTTTAATAGCAGATGAAAGATTAGTTTATGAGACCGTTCTATGCTGTTGTTTCATCCAGTCTTTCTCAGAGAGCAATGTTATTCTGTTATTATCCAGTGTTATTCTGTTATTATCCCTAATGACTGCAATGTGATGTGTTGCAATGCTGTTTTTTAAAAGGTTTAACTTCTTTTCTTTTTTCCTCCATTTTTGTTCTCAAGGTTACATTATACAAAATGCAATGGCATGTTTTGTGCACCAGTCCAGGCTATATACAAATATTTTTAATCCTTTGATGAATAGGAATAGCTCTGCTTTGGGGAAGAGGCTTTCGGTCTGTTTGAAATATTCCTAGCTGCTGTTTCTTTCTCTGACTGAAGAGGTATACGTCACATGGCTTGACTTTAAAATAGTCTGAGTTGGTCATTCTTGCATACTTTTACATTAGTAATTTTGTTTATATTTTCACCATGAATTGCAAATCACTAAGAATTTAAACAACCAAAAAGTAGTTTGGTTGTTGAAATAACTTTGAAGCTGAGAGAGAACTTTTGCTGCTTTACTCTAAGTGTGAGAAAAGTCAGGACGAAAAAGAAGGAGGTACAAAGAGAGGAAAGAACAGGCTCCTTATTTTATTGCAGTGGATTTGCATTATGGATAAGAATGAGCAAGGAAGTTGAATTAAATGCATTATTCAAAACTGCTGTTTTGGCTTGATTAAAACTCTGCTCTACCAATCATTCTCACTATTGTGCCACTTTTTTCTTCCTCCCCCCTCCCCCCCCCCCTTACTTTCTGATGAGGTAATGCACTGTGTTTTTTAATGACGTCATAATGTTCCCTGCAGAGCTTTTATCCTTCTGGCTGCAGCCTTTGGCCCCTTTTGGGTATTTGCTGTACTCAAAAATGTTGCTGAAGATATGTCAGAATTGAGAATACTCAGTTCCAGTATCAGTGTGAAAAGACACTTTGTGGAGGATAGCATAGGAATAGCTTTGTCTGTGTGTTGAGCCGCTAGTCTGATGGAAGCTGGTGGGAAGAATGTGTTTAGGGCAGAGAAAGGTATTAGAAAAATTAGTAGTCAACCAGGTTACCACTGTTCTTTGTGCACTTAAACCTTGGTTGTATATCTCTGCTCCTGCCATTTCATCTGTGTTGTACTAAAATTCTTCTAAATCTCATTACTATAATATACACATAGATGCAGAAATAATAAGGGTATTAAACAGAACAACAAACCTCTCCACCAAAAACCTCAACCAATCAAAAGGCATGAGCTATAATTTCTTTTTCTGGTCTCGTTCTGCCTTTCCTGATGCTTTCCCCCAAATAATCAATCTTGCATTGATACTGGAATAGTGTAAAATTGCTTTGATTTTCCTCCAAATTTTAAGAATCTGTATATGAACTGCCAAGATATTTTTATTGGTTTGGTTTTGTTTTTTTCTCTTTTAACAATATATGCTTCTGCTGCTTGTTCCATTTGCATTTGCTATCAACAAACATATATTCCTCAGCAGGTTTTATTAAAAGCTGGATGACTTTCATTGAGGGAGCCAAAGGATTCTTTTCCCCTGTTTTCTTTTGAAGCATCTGTGGTGAACCCACACTGAAAACAATATGTTTTAAAAAGCAATTCTATGGATGCCAGTGTAGTGACTGAAGAAACAACTTAGTACCAAAACTTAGCTCCTTTTTCCGGAGAGCCCAATATGTATAAATGGTCAAAATGTGAAATTAAGGGATTTTGTCTGGATTGACCAGGAAGAAGTAGGGCTTCCTTAGTGTTTTTAGGAGCAAAGTGCCCCTACTTTTTTTCTTTGAAGATATTTATGTTTATTTTTTTTTCTAGAAATGACAGTAAAGCATTGTTCCATAGGTCAGTCAGCATACTAATGAGAAGACTATATAGCTTCTTGAATAACTAGTGTTTCTTGAATGTCTTGTGGAAGGAATTGCTGGAGTCAATTTTGAGTGTATTTTGAGCCTCTCTCATGCAGCTGTAGTTTTCTGCTACTAATGAGCTCTTATTTAAGGTATTTTAGAGAAAGGACGAGGTCTGTTGAATGAAATAGCTCTCTGTTTTGTCAGGCAGAAGGGTTTAAAAAGTTTTCAGTTTCTGACATCTAAATATCAACTATGAAAGGCCAGTGAGCCTCATACAGGGGGAACGGGATTTTGAGTACTGTTGATCATCCAGCCTCTCATGAGAGCCCTTTAAAGATGTAGCAGTGTTTGCATGTGCTGTAGGCACTCCGTCTATACACTTGGGTCCCGTTTTGGAGGTGCGTCCACTCCATCTTGGGATTTATGGTTTGAGCTAAATGGGCTAAATCATTTGAGTTTATAATCTAAGTCATTTGGTCAGACTTTCAGCTTGAAGAAAGCTTGTACAGTTGGATGTGGTGCAGTGGCCTCATTTTTCTACTGGTTTGGAAGCAGGCTCTCCAGATGCAGCTGGCCAGTCAGCTGTACTTAACACATAGGGGAAAATCCTTGTTTCACTGAGAAGTCCATACAAATTACCAGGCTCTAGCAGCTGTAGGGAAAGGGCTCTTGCCAGACAGAGAGGGAAAGAAGAAAGACTAGAAAGCTCTCAGCTTGTGCACTTAATCTACACCTGGCCCTGTGTGGAGTATGTGCAGGACATTAGTTTGACTGTTGAGATATTCCAAATGGTCATACTTTTCTAAATTACTACAGAGTTGCTTGGGATTGGGAGAAGATTAAAAATTGGGGTTTTTTTCTACAAATTTAGATGCTGTGATGGGAACATAGTTAATAAAATGCTGCTGAGAACTGTGTTTCAGTTCATACTCCGCTCAGGGTCATATCATTCTGTGAGATTTATCAGCAAAAGATTTATTGATGATACAGATGTTTCAACATCTAACAGACGTGCTCAACACATTAATTTTACTCAGTTTGGTGAAATCTGGAGGCACAGTTAGGGTTCTAAATGTTGTTTTTTGTTTTTTTTTTTTGAAAGTGGTACTGAAAATGCTTGGGTTTGAACATGAAGAAAAAATAATATTTTTTTTTATAAAGCATTACTGAACAGAAGAAAGAATTAAGTTTCACAAAGGGATAAAGGTGTTAACCCAGGATATAAAACTTGTGTGTTTCTCTTTACATTTCCACTGCCACCTTTCATTGAGCCTGTCCTGTTTGGTTTGAAGTCCTCCACTAGAAAATGCAATACTGCTGCCCTAATTCATGCTTCACTTTTTTAGGATGAATTGGTTGATGATTATTAAAGCTTGCAGTACTGTGTAATGGTGTGTAAAGGGGAAGCTCTCTACTTGCCCAACAGACTGGCATAACCTTAGAACAGCATTAGTTACAAGTAACTAGCAGACGCAGTATTTCAGCAAAAATAGACAAGTGTCAGTTATGTAGAAATATATTTTCTTCTATCAACTGTGTGTAATCAAGGGAAGATTGGAACAAGGCAAATTAACGAGCGCTTCTGTTTCCTTCCTAGAATTACAACAACAGCTGCTTGTATGATGGACCTACGGAGATATCCGCTGGATGAGCAGAACTGCACGCTGGAGATTGAAAGCTGTAAGTACTTTTGCAAATCCTACTTATTCTGTGGTCAACTGCTTCAGAGGTTTTTTTTTTTTTTCTGTCATCCTTTTTTTTCCCCCTTTTTCAACATGCTACTAACCCAGTTCTTTCTGATGACATTTAGATCCTTGTAAACACATGCAACAAAATAGCTTTCCAGATGGATTAGTAATTTGTGGAGCGAGGATTAGCAAAAGTTATTTTGTATTTTGATGGACAATTTACAGCTTTAAAAGTCTCATTTAAATACCTTGTTCAAGTTCATGTGAGGAGTACAAGGATTATTATCGATTCTTTATCCTTCTTTACCACTGAAATGTGTGGCAGCTTGTTTCCATTTTAAAATCATGGTAAAAGCTTAGAATTGTTCTTGAAATAGGTGGTTTGTGGTTAGTTCATTTGTTTTTTTCTAAACCCTGTGCTATAGTTAAACTTTCAGTGCATTGAACACAGTGTTATTTAGACTGATTTAATAGCTGGTGTCTCTGTACAACTTTTTGTGTAGGTAAAACTCATGAAATAGAATTTCAAATCTCTTTTCACTGAAAAACTTCAGAGAATCTAAGTACATCTGAGAAAAAGCAAGTCATGATGACTTTTTTGAAGACATTATGCTAAGCATGCATTATTTGGTGCTCTAATTAAGATTGTATCAGCACTTTCAAGATGTATTTCATTTTTCAGGACAACCATAAGTATTTTAGCTAGGGTGTATTAAGTTGAACGTGGCAAGCAAATGGAAATTAATGGCATGTTTTACTATGCAGAACACAAAAGTATGTGTGTTTTTAAAGTAACTTCTGTATTATAAAAGATTATGTGGGATTTCAGTGTGCACTGAAGTACAAAATGACAGTAGCTTGTGCTGGTAAGAACTTGGTACAGCTTAGCTTCTATTCAAGAAAGCATTTATGAATATGCTTTAAATTTGTGTCCAGGTTTCACTTCAGAGTAATTTAAAGATATGACAAAATTCTTTCCTGAATTAAACTTGTGACACTGCTGTCTGAAATAATTTGCATGCATAAAATAAGAAAACAGTCTTTATTATTGAAGTTCACCCCTTCTGTATGCTGAAACAACATGCAGCAAATGTGGACTTAGCTCTTTGAAGAATTGATAAAATCGTGGTTGGTTGATAATTTGGTGTTTTTCTGTTTGAGGGCTTTTTTTTTTTTTTCTCCCGGTTCATTTTTGAAATTCTGTTGGTAGTATTTGATTCAAATTTTTTACTTGCAGTCTTTTACCTGCATAGTTGGCTCATTTTAATGTGGGAGAAAACTATTGGCATAACTGTATTCAGATTTACAGGGAATTTCGCTCAGAATGTTGGCTTCCTATGCTGGTGTCTTTTAACTGTTGTTGCAAGGAGCTGGAATTTGTTTGGTTTCCAGTTTTGTGTGAAAGATGGAAAGCTGGAGAGTCATCCTTTCTATTTACAGCATTGTTTAAACAGTCAACAAAGTACTGCCATGTCTCCGCATTGTTGAGATGCTTGAATCTTCTTGGGATTCACAAAGTAGATATCCCCCACTTGTCATGCTTATAGGACACAGTCTGGGAAATATTCCCAGGAAATACCTCCCAGATCAGTTCTTATGCAAACCTGAAAATGAAATTATGTCCCTGTTATTCAACGAGAACACTTTTCTCTTTCAGGTTTAGAATGTGGGGACATCTAGGTTGACATTTCCCTTTGATCTGATTTTGAGTAGAAGTTTGAAGCCACATTAAGTTATCTTTCATGGAATGATCCTGGTAAACAGGATATTGAGCTCTTGAAATTGTTGCACTTGACGTGAAGAGCACAGTACTCATTGTAGGAGTTTAATTTACCATAATGGTCAGGATGCTTGTAGGAGAGCTCCTTTATGGCTCTATTAGCTCTGTTGCAGCATCACAAATGTAAAATGGATTAGGATCAGGAAAATGTATGTAGTTAGTCTGGCTTTCATTGCTGTAAGAAAAGCCATTAAAGAATGTAGATAGAAGTAATACTTGAACTGTGTTTTGAAACACTTTCATGCTGCTTTAGGAAATTATTACTCTTTATATGTCGTTCTTTTCAAGTAAAAACCTGAGTCTGTCTATATGAACCACTTCAGACAAAAATGCTGGGAGGTAGATAGGCAGAGTGAATAAGATTGAAAATGACTTTGAGTTGTTCATTGCAGGTACTTCAGTCACAATCACTTTAAACTGGTTAAGCTGCATGCTAAAGGTAGGTTGGTTTCTTGCCCTGCTGATCATTTTGAATGTCTGCTTCACCACTGCTCTCTTGTGGTGATTCGAAGTTGTTCTACACCGTTTCATGGCTATGAAGACATGAAATTATACTCACTGCTTGTGTCAACAATTCTTTTTTTTTTTAGTTCACTATCTTCCCCAGCTCTGCTGGGACACTCATAGTAAATTTAAAGAAAGCTGTCATAGTTTCTCATAGGCTTAATTCCATGAACATGAATATGCCAGTTTCTTTTAGTTTCCCCATACAAGCTCTTGTTAAGAGAAATGCAGAACTATCTAATGTTAGTTCTTCACTAGGAATAACTAGTATCATAAACAGTATCCCAGGTGAAATCTTTATTACACTGCCTTTTTCTAAGAGTCACCTTTGGCTTTCATTACAACTACATACCTTTCACAGATGATAGTTTTTCCTGGTACAGTACAGTAAGGTATTTCTTTTACTCATTTTCCAGCAGTGGGTTCTAGCTTTTGGTAGAGAAGGTTTTTTTTTTGCATAGTACTAAAAACATATTACTTGGCATTTTGTAATATTGATCTTAATATTGCTACACTCCTCATGGTCATCCAGTTCTTGCTGTATTTGTTCTGATCTTTCTTTGTCTTAACAGTGACTGCAGATTTTGTTTCATTAGAAATTCTATCAACACATAAATAATAAAGAATAGTAATGCCAAGAAGGAAAAGCTTTACTTATAATCGTTCTGTACATTGAGCATGATCTATTCTTTCAGTGCAGTACGATTTCTTATACAATTTTTATAGATCTTTACTAATTGTCTGTTCTTGTCCAATAGCAAATGTTTTCACTGAAATCCAGGTTAGGTATCTTTGTTTGAAAAAAGACTTATTGTCTTACCAAAAACTTTGGATTAAGTCAGTACAGATTTTTATCACAACTTAATACATGTTAATGTCTTAAATGGCCTTCTGTTCTTTCTCTGCTTTCTCCTGACTTCCTACCTACCCTTACCGCCATTACTGATGCCAGAGTTGATTGCCTTCTTATCTGCCTGGGGTACTTTTTCCATGTCTCATTGTGTTTATTGAAGTTTTTGTTATTGTAGATTTGTGTAAATCTAGATAAATTAATTTGCAAATTAGAAATTATGATGGAAAAGGGTTGTGTGTAAAATACAAAAAATGAGACGTGGGAGTTGGTATCATCTATTAAGTTACAAGAAGTTGCCTTTTCCTATTTCATTTTAAGGTAGTATTAGTGAGATCAGATGCTGGAAGTGTGAGATGACAGTTCCCCATTTGTTCAAAGGGTATCAGCTTTGGAGAACTGAAATCCTATTTTTTCTTGTATATCTAGTTACATCTCTGTCATCATGTTTTGCTTTGCTCATCCTTAAAGGGCAGAAATGAATGTTCAGTTTTGCTATGATGCTTCTAAACCTATAGGCCATCTTTTCCAAGAGGGTCTAATCTGAGCTATTCTACTTCTTTTCTTTTGTTATTTCCCAACACACGGAATAGAAGGGTTATAATACTGAAGGGAAATCAATTTTCCTATGTATTTATTTCTTAGTTTCCCAACTTGCAAGCAGCAGAGAGCTTTTTCCTTTTCAGCTGAATATTGACTTGACTCAGTAAAATACCTCTACTTTCTGCTCCATAACTCTGCCACTGCTGTTTCCTGCCTCTCTGGAGTTGTAACTGTTGAAAGAAATGTCTTAGCTAATCAACCATAAGACTCGGGGGAGCTGAAAGGCGCAAAGAAGAACAAGGGAGTTGAAAGAATATAAACAAATAGTATATTGCATATCCTCTAGCATAGCAGAAAGAAGTGATTGTGATTCGTTCAAATATTTTTAAATGTAATCCTCCAAGATTCATCTGGTAGATTTGAACTTTTGTCCATTTCAAATACGTGATGCCACATAAAGACAAAACATTTAGTTCAGTTCCGTCTTATATCATGTGTTTGACATAGTTATATTTGTGTTATACTGAGGTATAATTCAGAAACTGACTGCCTTATGGTAGTGATGCTTTTTTTTTTCTCCTCCGTTTCTTTGTTGCTGTGGAACAAACGAGCACACTGAGTTTCTTCTTAGAAGCATATTCTCAAAATTGTTTTCCGTAGTATATTAAAGATGTGGCATAAAAAGAAGTGTTAAAGCCCTGCTCTCTGAAGCTTTAGCAAGCAGGGAGCTTGCACTCAGATGTGCCGTCCAGGGAAAAAGGGCAGTTAGAATAGCATGCACAGTTGTGGAGGAAGGATTGCTCTGCTGATGAATGAGAAATAATTGTTTTCAGAACACATCATTTATATAACTGCCTGGGGTGTTTGCATTAGAAACCGTTAATTTTTTTTTATGACAGAAATTCCTCAGAAGCTCACTAAGGTAAGTTAAAAGCTTCCGTGAGATAACAGAATCTAGAAAAAGACAGAAAGAGCAGGTGCAAAATTATATCATTCCTCCCAGTAGCAGTGCAGCCCACTATCAAATATTTTCTAATCAGATCATCTGAGAGCTCATCAACAAGTGAAGCAGAAGTCAACTTTTGTGTGCTCAAGGTGACTTTTCAAGCACATTTAAGGCAGTGAAAAGAAATCAAAGATGCCTTTTGCTGAAGCCTTGAGTACTTCGCAGATGGCTGCTCTGGCCATTGATCAAAGCTATAATCAGGTCACACAGGACAAATGATAAAACTCCAGGAGCCAACAAGACAAGGCTTTTCTGGGTTAGAGGAGAATGTGCTTGATGCCAGGCAAGAGTCTCTGCCAATCCCCCTGGAGTGGGTGTTCAATAAAGAATACTATGGGAACATGTCACTTCGAACAACAGCACAGTAAGTGGAAAGCTACATGCATGACTTGTGAGCTAGTGATTAACTGTGATTAATTGGTTTTTTTAGCAATTTCTTTATCTTTATCAAGTTTAGTATGTGTCCTACCCCCTTGTCCCTTCAGCTAAGGCTGTTTTGCATAGTGACCCTTGTGCAGAGATGATATTCCTCTAGCAGTAGAAGTTTACCTTACCAAAGTACGCCTTTTTTCATCCTTGTTCGTCATCTGTTTGTTCAGACGTCTTAATGTGGATTCTATGACAATTCAGCCTATACAGCCCATTGTGGGGTGAAGAGACATAGATTGTTTAGCAAATGGTGATGAACTCAACTTCACAACCCACACAGCTTATTAGTGGTTCTGGGACAGGTACTTCATTCTTTATTTGTCCTTAGTAATTTCTTCTCAAGTATGTCAAGAAAAGGTATCGTTTCAGTGACAGAATGCACACTGGCAATGAACAGGAAATCCTTGAATTCTTTTAAGTGTGTAGATAGGGTGATTCAGTAAAAGCTAAAAAAAAAAAAAAAAATAAAAACAAAAAAAACCCCCAGTAATTTATTCTTCTGGCTAGTCTGAAGAAGGGAGGAAAATTTAGACTAATCAACAGCGCATATGACCAGGATGAGTTGTGTAAAAGTGAACTAGTGTTTGCAAGGTTTTCATACACACACACAAACTCAATAGTGGGCTTGTGTCAGGCTTTCAAGTAACATGCAGGGTATGTTGCCCTACAGGTAAACAACAAGGAAGTATATTTCCTACTGTATCTATGTCTCAGTGCATCTTTGCAGCAGTCTACACCTTCAAAGCTCTCATAGCACAAACAAGATGATGTACAGTTTACAAATGAGCAAAGAATTACACAGAGTTCTGCAACAGCTTTTTAATGCTTTGAAGCAACCTGGAATTAAATTTAAAAGGGAATCCAAGAAACTAATATCCAATCTCTGCTTATCAGCACCATACAATATAGGCAATGTAGATTTTTCACAGAGAAATTCATACCTTGAAGCTCATTTTTATCATTCTAGAATTAGATATGGAGAATATATAGAATCGTAAAGATGCACAGACAAAATGCAAATAGTTTTTAAACTTCTAAAGCATTTTGCCTTTTATATAGAGTGTGTAGTAGAGTACATTTGTCGTTATTACCCATAACCCTGCCTTTTATCAAGAGATTACTGGAAACATAAGAAAGCACTATTTTCATTGGCTAAGGGTTTGAGGAAAGCTAGATGTCCATGAAGGCATCACTGATGCTATAGAAAGAAAGTTAAATATTCACTTTTTAGTTTTTCTTTTTACTGAACTGAATAGCAGGACCTCTGTTGCAACTTCTCATACTTTAGGTAAATGTTTTTATGTAGGTCTAGTATTCTTTTCTAACATCTTGTAACTGGTGATCTCCTCAAGAGAAAGAATATTTATAAATGCTCTTGGAAAAGACATTGATACTGATACATATCTATGTCTATGTAGCATGTGATCTGAGATTATACTTATTATTTTCCTTGGAGCACACCTATTTTTATTTTTACTCTTTTTTTTATTATAATTTTGCTGTGCTTAAAATGGTTTAAAGCTGTGATTCAGGGGGAATCCTTGATGTATGTTGACTCTTCCGGAATATTCATTGTTCTGTCAAGTTCTCCTATTTTGATTTAGGCGCAAAAGAAATTAGTTTTAGTTGAGCCATAGCTTGCTCACCTGTGTTTTTTCAGTTGCTGCCTGGTGCTTCTAAATGTTGAACCTGATCATTATTAGTTGTAGAATATTAGTTGAAAATATACAGATCTCCTAAAGGGGTAGGAAAAACATGCTCTGTGCTGGCAAGCATTGTATTCCTGCCAACCAGAGGTCATGTTACATCAGAGGCTGTTGTTCCTGGTAATAAGTAGTCAATGAGGAGAAGTGGCAATACCAGCAATTTTCTGATCACTCTGTTAGGGCAGCAGTGTTTCTTGAGTTTGGCCTGGTGACACACTAATTTCTCATGCTTTTTCTATCACTGTGACAACTTCAGGTTATGATACAGCTATTATGAGGTTTATTTACATTGAGTTGGTAGCAGCTAACATACCTGACCTTGTGTGGGATGTGAGAATGATTCTTTCCCTCTTTCCTCCTCTTTTTTAACCAGCAAAGCCATTATTGACATACAGTGGTTTTCTTCCCTGCAATGCATAGTTTGCTTAGATTGCGGAGTTTAGTGCTAAACAAAAGTTAATTCAAGATTTGGGGAAATGGCTTGAACAACAAAGTGCTATTTGTAAATAATGCACTTACTCCAATCTCTCTCAAAAACCCCTTATATGTGGCAGGTGTACCTTACTTGCAGATAGAAATGATAACGTGTGGTTGCTACTTTATTTTTCATGGAACAGTGAAATGTCTCAGCATTCATACGTATTGCTAAGCCCACTTCTGGATTTTAAGCCTTTTTTCCTTTGGATATATTCAATTCATGATGAACTGAGAATATCCATTCGGGTTTCTTGGAGGAAGAAAGTTCAAATATATAAATATGGAAAATGATCTAAGAATTTTCATTATTGTGTTTCATTCGATAACAAGTTTCTAGTTATATATACATCTGAAAGACAGTTCTTTATAATTGCAAAATGTATACATTGTCTTTGGACATTCTAATGTTTGTACTATTATTATACTGTTGTGTATGGAGCACAGGTAAGAATAATCAGCCATACAGGAATATGCTGGAAATGCATTCAGTGAGGTTACAGCTTTAGATCTTGCAGTATGTTGTATTTCTACTCTTCAACTACAGAGATAATTACTACTTGGTTTACTATCACACAAGCTTGTTTCTTCTTCTGATTGATGTGTTACTCAAGCCAGGACTTGAGATGTTACCTTAGCTCAGGCAACAATCTTATTTAATAAAAGGGTAACAAAACAGAAAAACCAAGGAATTGATGGAACTCAGCATTCAGACATGCGTCTAGGAACCCACTTTTCCACTTTGATGTTATGTGTACTGGTATTGTGCTCTAGAGAAGACTATGTGATATTGTAAATAACTTGTAACAGTATTAATCTGCAATTATCAGTAATGGAATCAAGTGCTGTACTAAATCCAAGTACTTTACTGATGTGTGAAAGATGACTATCTGAAGTATTTGATGTTTTTTGCATAACCTCATACAGCAGTTTCCTGGTAAAATCACTGGGTTTACTTTATTTTCTGAAAGTGTTAATTAGTGACATATATTAGAAGCAAATATGTGTTCAGTAGCAGACACAGCTTTGTTCAAGGCAAAGACCTGTTGTGGGCTGCTACAGGAATTAGCTTCATAAAAGCCGAGCACACACCTGCACTTTACTGTGTGGGAGTTCCTCTGCGCACATCAGGGGCTCTTCAAGGAAGTGACCGCAGCTTGGAGCAGTCTCTTCAACAGCTTACTTCTGGAAGACTGATCTGTTCCAAAATGTTCCACAAACAACCTGAGTGGCACTGAAATTCTGGTAAGTTTTGCTTTTGCTTATGAGTTTTGATTTTATTGTTTTGTAACCTGTTACCTATTTTGGGGAAATTATAGAAAGGGGCAAAGAACACAGCAGTGTTCCCTCTTTATATTATTTTCTTTGCAGAGCCAAAATGAATAACATAAATATTTACATTGGTGACTCCAATTAGAATTACTTTCCTAGGGATGGTATCCAGGCGAAGTAACTTTTCATTCTTCACACACAGCTCATGTGAATGTGGAGTGGAGGCGATGAGCATCAGAGTGCTGCATGTGCCATGCTTTATACTGTGAGTTGCTTATGTTGCTATAGCATACTTTGTGTTGGTGGTGCTGTATACATGTACTAACCAGAGTATCATTTCCCTTCCAGGTTTCAGAAACAACTTTCTGCAAGTCCAGAAAGAGCCACAATCTGATTAGATAAATACATGTTGTATTTACCTGTGAATAACTTCCTATCAAAGATTGTTCACTTATTTTCCAAGAACAACTGGCTTTTGCTTATCTTTATTTTTATTAACTGATGGGAAGATGGAATCAGAGAACTAGGGTTTACATTTTGCTATGAGGGCAGACAAACCTGTACCTCACTGCATCCAAAATTTGCATTTTACCCTACAATGTGTTATGTACAGTCTTCTCTCTTTCTTATATAATGATTCTTCATGTGCTGCTGAAAATACTGTGGAATTGATTGTATGGGTTTGGAAACATACTTTCATTATAAAATTACAAGGTCTTTGCTGAAAATGTTCCTTCAAGAAATAAAACAGGGTTTTTTGACTGTATCTGTGTGTTTCCTGTGAGTATAGAGAAATTCTGAGCACAGTAGAACATGGTAAACTTAGTCTGCTGAAAGATGACTACAAGACTGTAATGTCTGGCAGGTGATTTTTCTATTTTTACTTTAAAAAAAGCTATAAATGAGAGTATTCATAAAATTATATTTAAAAATATAAGGTGTTAAAAATAATTGTATTTTGGATGGGAGATCTTGAAAGCAGTGTAAAAGTAAGTAGCATTTGTACTGTGTGCATTCTTGTCAATATGTGTACGGAGTACAGGCTTTGTCATTTTTTGTTTTTCTTGAAGTTACATCTTGTTGCAGCTGAACAGTGAACTCCTATTTTCACGTTTATGTATGTATTAGCTCTTATTTGGCCTTGAAACTGTATTCAGGGACACTTTGTTCTGTGTCTGAATGCCAACTTGCTTTTGATTTTAAGGAATTTAAAAAACAAACAAGATATTTGCTCAGTTAGGTAATTACGCCTCTTACAAATGGTATGGCCGTAATTTTATCGAACAACGAATTATGAATATATAGATATATTGATGCAAGTATCGTTTAAATATGATTTTCATAGTCTTAATAGTCATATGGACAGGCAACTTAGCATGTTCTCATACTTTAAAGTGTATATTTAAATGACTTGCTTTTACAGGGAACTCTAGCCATACTAAAACTTGAGCTTTGGCCTTCTGGACTACTGAATCAAAGATCAAAGCTGGAGCAAGGATAAACAACAATGACATAAGATTTTTAGCTTCATCTAAATAATATTTTAGCAATATAATAGTGTGCTGTTGTAGGAAAAGAACTGTAGATGCTCTTTATGCTTATCACTTAAATCATTGCCATAGCACTATTCTTTAAAGGATAAGTGAACTGTCCAGGTTCTTGAAACATTGTAGTTTCATCAGCATAGAACAGGAATAGTTACTTAACTTGCACCTTTCTCCACAGAAGCACCTATGGGAACAGCAGTATTAAATTTAGGGGGTTTTACAGCTGGCATTCAGGAAAACTAAGTTTGTGTCACGGGCTAATCTTCAGATGAAATACCTGGAGGGAAGCAGTATGTGTTAGATACAGCCTTTCAAATATAAAACTAATTTGGCATTTTGTCTTGGAAGAAAAAGAAATCAGTTGTAATATCTCTTGGTTCATTTGCTTAATGAAAACCAGGTCAGCCTGGTATTAAATGTCTAGAGAGAGATTCTTTCTTGAGAAAAAACAAGGTACAGGTGGGCACATAATGTGGGTATATACCATTTTATGATATGATTTTTTGCATGGTAAAGACAATAATCTGAGTATTTTCTATTGATTTGAGAGTATGTTTATGACAGTAAGGAAATACTCTCATTGCACAGCAGTACTCAAGGATCTCATCAGGTGTTAGCTATATTTCTCTTAAGTAACTCCAGTGTAGTACTTTTCAAAACCTGGTTGAGATTATACAACAGAGTTAGTATCTGGTTTACTACTTTAACATGAAGTAATCTTAGCCTTGCATTTAGTTAAGATTTGATGACTTGTGCACTTGTTTTTCCTGCTTGAGCATAGGCCAGCATCTCCCACAAAGTTAAACTCCTATGATCACTTCTTTAATTGTATTTCTTCTTGGGATAGAAAAGCATTATCTTGAATTAATATTGTGATCTTAACATGGCTGTTCTGGAGATGAGAAGGATCTTGGGTTATATAGAAACAATGTAATTTTATGATATCACTTGCTTTCACTGGGAAAATATCCTGGGTTTGAAAGCAGCACATTTTCCTTAAATAACAACCTGGAGCAGCTGCTTGGTTTGTGTGGTTTTGTGTTTGAGTTTGTTTGTTTTTTAAAATCCTTTTTGCCTTCAGGGATCTGGATGACTGTGGCAAGTATTTTGTCCAGAAGGTAGAATAAAGCTCACTAGGGAGACTCCAGATGGGACTGAAAATACAAAGTTGTTGATTCCACATGTTCATGAGTTAACACATGAGGCCACTTGACCAGACAAAAATGATCTCAGTCTGTTAAAAAGAAGATAATACCTTCTTGTAAGTGCTGTTAACAAGGTCCTATCATCCTGTTATGACAAATATATTTCCAAAATCCTGAATTTGCTTACGAATACTGGCTATTCTGTGAGTGTCTGACCTTCGAAGGAGTGAGGTCAGCTATCAGCTCAAGCACTATTCTCCCTGGCAAGTTATCCAGCATAGATTACAAGCTGCTTCCAAAGGAAGGATAAATGTAAGCCTTAAATAATTATGAGGATGATGAGTAGGCAAGCCTTTTAGTTAGATCTTTCCTTATCTAAATTGTTTTTCCAAACATGATAAAAATATCAAAGTATGCAGTAAAAATATCTGAGCAAAATATCAGAGTCAGTTGCACAGAGGAAGATAATTAGCAGATAGCATGCATCTGTTCTTACAGACTCAAAGAAGGGCAGATGAGCTGATGTGGAGCTCTGTGTGCTTTAACCTGGACTATTTTCAGCCCCTTGGTTATCTCACGATCTGTCCACTGCATTGCAGCTGTCTGAAAAAAGTGATTCTGTGTTATTTTCTACAGTGCATCCTACAGTGAATGTTGAACTCTAAAGTTCTGGTTTTGCTTGTGATGGGAATGGCTGATGCCAGTGGAGTTTCCTGGGCAATATGGACAGGGGGAGGTCATGACAAAAATAGTTGCAGGGTCCTTATCTCTCTGACCCATTAAATGTGGACTAAAAGCTGTCCCCATTTAAACACTTTTGTATGAGAAGAGATGTTCTCATTTAAAGGCATGGTTGTTGCAACTGGAACATGTGGTCTGAAAGTGTATGTACCTCTTCTGAGCTGAATCTTGTTGGTCTTTCATACTTGTTGTATGCCGATACTTAAAGCCTTTAATAGTAATTTGCATTTCAAATTGTTTGAGAATAGGAAGATACCATCTGTGTACTGAGTTTTACTCACTATAATAGAGTGGCTAAATGAGACTTTTACTGCTCAGAGAGGAGCTTGTTCAGTCTCTTCTTGATGGCTGTATTAGATGTCTTAAGTTGTAAGGTTGGTCTGCTCTGAATCACAATTTGGACAAGGCAGGTTTTGGTGCTTTGCATTGTCTTCAAGGGGAACCTGTCTCCTTTCACTATCTGAGTAGCTGCCTAACTTTGGCGTCAGTGCTTCAAAGTGCACAGCATTAAATCCTTCTTGACTGGCATTTCTGCATGGATCAATATAGCTACATGTCATGGGTTCAGCAGCAACAGTCATTTTTCTTTAAGTAGTAGCGGGTGTAGCACTGTGTTTTGTTGACAAACAGCATTAAAATTAAGGGAAGAAACACAAAACTAATTACTAATTTGTAAAAATTTTGTCTGGTTTTGAGAATAAATGTAATAATTCAAAGATGTTTAAATATAATTTTAGTTCTCTTTATTTGTAACTTTGTTTTTGATGAGGAAATTATTGGGTGTTATATACTAGGTGTCTGCAGCTCAGTGACATTTTTTTGCATTTTGATTTGTTCAAGCTGGTACAAAAAGACCTTGGGATGTGTTTGCTCAGATATCTCAGAAATTCTCGTTTTGCAAGGATAGGTCTGCTGTTTTATGAAAGCATGATTGTGCTTCCATAGATCTTGTTAATGGTTGAATATTTCATCTATAGGATGGGGTTATTGTTCATTCCTCATCCATTTTTTACCTATCTGTATGCTCTGTATGACTTCTGTGAAAATGGATTACAGTAAAGAATAAGGGTAAAAGTTCCTTAACTTTAAAGCTGTTTTAAGAAAGAAGAGGTAGCTGTTGGAGTTGATGCCTTGCACAGTATTCCCTTTTCTGAACATGAAGAAAAGATAGCATCTGCCTGAAAACTAGCCCAGCCAGTTCAAATATTGTGCATACTTGATGTTGATGGAAATTTTCAGCTTGTTCGAATCAAATATAAGGTGCAAATTTATATATTAATTTAAATTATTTAAATGTGTGCATGGGTATTTGTGTGTTCAACTTGAATTAAAAATACAAGTTTTCTTATTTTCACTTTGGAATATTTGAGGGAAAAAAAGCTCTTGAAGCAGGTTGTGTGAGCAAGAGGAGAGCCTTGTGTCAGCACTCTGTCTTTATTTGCAACAAGTAGGGTTTTTACTTCATCAGTTCTTGTCATATACTTAATGCTTCATTGCTGTGCTCTTTAAGCATAGAAGATGCTTTTTAGGATAGTACTGCAGATTATGGAGTTCCCCTGATTCAGTGGCCTGCCGCTGCTTTTTGTTTGGTTCTTTTTGATTGTTTGGTTTGGTTTTTTGTTTGTTGCTTTGTTGTTGTTGTTTTTTTTTTTTTTTTTCCTCCTGGTTTGCTTTTTAAATTCAGTTTTCATTCTCATTCTTTTTACACGGTCAGTCTTAATTCTTCCACCTTCCCTGTTAAATGGAAATGCACACTGTCTGCTAATTATCTTCCTATTGAATTCCTTGTGATCTCTGTCATAACTTCAGACATGTTAAATGCCCTCTGAAGTACGTCCATACTCTTGTCTGAACCTGAAACCTTTTCTTGGGCATTTTTGTAAAGAATGTCTGCCTATAGAAAATCTGCAAGTTGCATTTTTGGACATCAAAGCAATCCTAAACTGCTTTGATTTTTTTGGTTGTCCTGGTGCTTTCTGTTACTGTCTTCCCGTCTCAGAGTAAATGTGTATGTACATGGGCTTCCCTCTGTGCATCTGTTATGTGGATTAGTAATGCACCCCCACTCAGAATAAGTTATTTCTAGATTTTTCCTTTCTGCCTTTAATGGTGAATCCTGCTCAGTAGCACTGGAGCAAACGTTGAGAGTTAATGCAATCTGTGCCACATTATGGGGAGTATTATCTATCTCACTACTGATGGTTTCATGCTGAGCCTATGATTATTTGTTTTCTGAGTTCTTGTGTTGGAATTGTCAACAAGGGATTGCTCTCCTTATTCTAAACCTTCTTTAATAAAACATGCACCAGTGTTTGCAAAGCTGGCAGCTCAGTGAGACCTTGCACCCTCTGCTGTCAGCTGAGGAGCCCTCAAGGCTGCTGCCTGCCAATGGCACCATTACAGGCACAGTCTCCAGAGAAAAATCACCTCTAGGCACTCACAGTAGGAGTTTGAAATGTTGAAGATTTTAAATGAGCCACAGAATTCCTTACTCAGTTATTTTTTAAATCTCTAGTCTGCAAAGTTGGTCAGCTGCATATATCCTCTCCCCCCACACACTCCATACAGATATTTGAACCTAACACTGCTTTTCATGAGTAGATCCCATGTGGTGGTGCCTGGACCATTCCTGAACAGCACAGTCATTTGCTGTGGGCAGTATGTGTCCTATATTTTGACATTAATAAGGTTCCTGGCATTGTATTGAGTGATATTCTTATAAACAAGGGTGGGAAATGCCGATCAGAGAAAACCTTCTTTTGAAAACAGCATGAAGAACATGACTATTGAGCTTACTGGAAGGAAACGATTTTGAATCAAGTCAGTCTTAAGTTTTTTTGTTTAATGATCTAACTTGCCTAAATATTTGAGTAGCTCAAAAGGTTAGAGTTAGGTTTTGATGGCTCTCATCTAGCTAAAGAGGTGTCGTGGTTTGAGGCTCTAAAACAGTTCTGCTCACTCACTCCCCCCTCTTTCTTCCACAGTCCCAGGGGATGGGGAGGAGAATCGAAAGAATGCCACTCCCACAGGTTGAGATAAGAACAGTTTAGTAACTAAGGTATAACATAAATCACTACTGCTACCACCAATAATAATACAAGAGAAATACAAGGAAAAAGAATGCAATAGATCTTCCCCTGATACTTAGCCAGGCCACGCAGTGCCTCCCATCACCTGATACCGAGCTCGACTACGCAGTGCACCCCATCACCTCATACAAATCCCGGCCACTCCGTGCACACCCCCCGTGCACCACCATCTTTTCGGATCTCTGCCGTCTGTCTCTCCCTCCTGGACATGATGTGCTCTAGTATGGAATACCTCTTTGGTCCATTTGGGTCAGATGCCCTGTCTCTGCTTCTGCCCAGCTTCCCCTCCTCCCTGGCAGAGCATGCAACTCAGAAAGTCCTTGGCCAGCCTAAATATTCTAAGCCACAACTATAAACAGTGGTGTTATCAGCACTGTTCCCAAGCCGAAAATCCAAAACACAGTGCTACACCAGCTACTACTTAAAGAAAAATGACTGCTGCTGCTGAACCCATGACAAGGGGTGGCTTGAAAAAATGAAATTCCAAATTTTACATCTCAGAACTGGGAAATAACGAGGTAAATGGCAGCCTAGGGGAGGGCTGTAGGAATCAAAACAAAATTAGAGAAAACCCCAGCCCTGGGGAGATATCATGGATTTCATTGTGACATTGATTCATTATCAGTGCGTTGTGGGAACAGTAAGGCTGATGACAGGGTCTGTTTCTAAAATAACTGCAGAAATTTTTCTGTTCTATTCCATAGTGACATGTGCTCAGAGATCAAGCTATGTCCTTCTAAGGGCTGCACCTCAAGGAAAACTTGTGTTGATTAGAGAATATCTAAGAGATACTAATGAAATTAATCCAGGACCTGGAAAACATGACTTAGAAGAAAGACTGAAGGTGGATTCTGGTAAAGAGGAATGTAAGAAAGAGATAGGATAAGTTTTCTGTAGAAAGATATATAAATATATATAAATATATATATAAAAATATGTATAAAGTACTGCAAAGAGGAAGACGATAATCTTTTTGCTATGATGCTGGATAGTACAAGATGTAATGAACTTAAATTGCAGTAGTGAAAGGTGAAAGTGAAGATGGTGGGCATGGAAAGGATAATGATAACCATAGTAAGATGCAGGGATAAAGCATTGCTCTTTCATGTGCTATCGGCCATGCACAGTGGGTTTTCAAGAAAATCAAAAAACCCTGTTTAATGGAATTGCAGAGCTACTTTTGCCCCTAACCTAGCAGATAGTTTTTTTCATGAATGGCAGATGGATACACGAGCATGAAGCTGGCAGTGTATAAACAGTTGATTGAAAACTGAAGATTAGGCATGACAAATGGTTCAAGAAGTCAACATGTTTTATTCAAGAACTATGTTTACATTTCCCTCCTACCACTCTAGGAGTATATGGCTCAAATAAATATTTCTGAGTCTAACCTGTAGCATTGCTCTCCTCTTCCTTTTCAGACCTCAAGAAAGTAAAGATTGCTTTGATTTATTTTCTAGTAGAAGGTTGTCTACCCTTTATCCCTTATGCATATGATGGCATACAGCACTTCAGATGCATGCAAGGATTAGTAAATAAATGCATTGCTCTTGATATTGGGTAGTATTTATGTATGCATAAAAAAGACATCTTTCAGTATTTGCAGCTGCAGACCTTTGTAGGCTGCAGAGCTTTATAGTCTTAAACTTTCCAAATTCATCTTTTCTTTCTCTGGAATAGCCCTGGGAAGTAGGTATCATGTCTCAATTACTTTGTGAGTGTAATTTTTGTACTATGAAAAAAGCTTACAAGAGAATGAATACTAGTGGTTTTGGTTTGTTGGGTTCTTTTTCTGAGAGAGAAATTACTGCCTGCAGACATGATCTTGCTTCAGGTCTGTGCGAGTTTTGTTCATTGTTTCTATTGCTCATGGCAGGGAAATAAAACCCCATGAAGATGTGATGATATAATCCAGGAACCGTGGGCTTGTTGGAAGGCTGGTTTTTAATGTTCTCTGGAACTAACAGTGGCATTGATGGGTTTTGAGCAATTTCAGTTTGTCAATGTTCCTGGCTTTTGGGTGTTTATGAAATTGGCAAGGTTCTGGATTCCTCTTTGGGAATAAATGTATTTCTGTTAAGCCTGTTTTGCTTCCAATATTTTTTTCTATGGAAATGTTTGTTTTTTTTTTTTTTTCCCTTTTATGCTCTTTTAATGTTTTCTGATCATACTGCTTACCAGGCATCATTTGTTTGGGAACCTGGTATTAACTACACCTGGTCCTAATGTCCCAAAGGTGTGAAGAAGAAATGGCAATGTTATGGTTCCACTTCTCTTCACAAAATAGACTCAGCAGGGGAGCCCATCATGTTGTCATGCTGCATCACTTAAAGGTGCCAGATTGTAGGAAGTATTTCCAGGGGATTTTCAGATGAGTATGTAGGAATGAAACTAAAGTC
>JASSUY010036505.1:0-90152 GCA_032466535.1 Forpus xanthops
CATTGTATAGAATGTATCCACTTTACTCATGCCCTCAAATAATGGAAGGACTTTCTGTGACCCCTTGTGCATTTATTTACTGTACACTAGAGGGGAACCTATACACAGAGGAGGCAAAAAAAATTAGTTAGTAAAGCCCATAGAGTCTTAAAATTAAATATGACTAGAAACTAATTTAGCCAGGATATAGAAGGTTAAAATATGCATGCTATTTGGTTCCCACATTTTGTTTTTTTAAAAACACAAGCTGTATAAAGAGCACTGTAATGCATCAAAACTCACATTTAAAAAATCCTGAACTGGTATTCAGGAAGTTTCATGGCACAATCACTCAGCTTTATAGCACTGACGTGGGTTTTTTTGTTGTTTTTTTTTTTTTTTATGTTGGCTTTAAATAACACACTTTTAAAGTATCCTCATGAAACTTCAGAAATGAGTGTGCAAAAATAAATACATTACCCATTGGAAGCAAAAAGCTGTTTCAGAACTCCTACCTCTCTTTTGTCTTGAGCTGGGACTGGAATTCCTGTTTTTATTGTTAGATGCTTCCACATTTGATGTCTCAGATTTGTTTTCGTATGTACTTGATGACTTCCTGCTATACCTTTGGACAAATGCAATACAAAAATAGTTAAATTCCTGCTTAATACCTGATGGAGCACTGAGCAGTAAGTATTCTTTTTTACTTTCAGATATGGATGCCAAAGGAATAAAGAGCAGGTTTTAAAATTTTTTATGCTGCATAAATCTGCATCTGTGCAGGCAAATATGGTGGGGAAGGCCATTCTCACCCTTGCCTCCTTGACATGCCATACAATAAGGGATGTGCTTAGCCAGAGTTGAGAAGAGAAAAATAGAGGAACAAGCTGGTTCTCTGCAGAAGCCTTTTCTATAAATGCGACAGATTTGGACAGAAGGAGTGGGAACCAGGTGAGAAAAGTGGACCCCAGTTTTCCACCCTTTGCAGAAGAAGTGTATTTGACTCCAGGAGAGAAATGGGTACCAGATGGCATGTGTAGGTCATAAAGTGTAGAGGAACATAGAGATTCCAGTGCCTCCAAGATCTTCCAACTGCTGTTTCTTCTCTTTGAAAACACCAATCCAAGCAGGATATCCCTGTCTATAGCTGAAGCACAGATGAGAGCATGCATCTTGCCAGATTTGCACAAGTGCTGGCCTTGTAATCCTTAACGGAATCGCCCCCGCCCCCCACCCCAGCTTTGTACTGCATTCAAGCTGAAAGGTGTTCTCATGGTTCTTATCTTTATTGTTTTGCAAATGTCTGGTGGTTTAGTCTGGGTGTTTGACTGTTATCTCTGGCAGACTGCTCCACAATTTCATTGTATCCATACACTCTAAATATTCTTTCCTAAAATGCTAGTTATTAACATATCAACAATTACACAGTGTTTAGAATTAACATACGAACGGTTGCACTTAACATTCGTATGGTTTATTTTGTTGTGAGGGAAGGTCCAAGATAACACTAAAAACTTTAAAACATTTGGAATACTAGAGATCTGTGAATACCTTTTATAACTACAGGCAGCCTGGGACTCATCACTTTTTGTTTGAACCTCTGACCTGTTTTTGATGGAACCTTAACACAGGTCTCTTACCTCCTGTACTAAATCACAATGTGATTTTTCAGCCTGTTGTCAGGTAAAAAAATGGGGCTCAAAATAAATATGGGAACAAATCCAAAGCACACTCATATTTCCTTATTCTTTTTTCTCTGTTCCTTCCCAGCTAGGCTGAGATAATGGTGAAATATGCAGCTGCCAGAGTTAAAGATATACAGCTGTGAGAAAGACACCAAGAAAACACACCAGCTTTTCTGAAACAGTATCTGCAGTAAAACTAAGTATTTGTTATATACCCTGTGCACAGGATATTTTTACATGGATGTATGACTGAATCAGTCACTTCCAATAAAGCAGATAGTGAAACAGTTAGAACAATGGTCTGTTTAAGTTTCATATGTTTAACTAGATTAGAAAACAATACAAAGGGATCATTTCATTATCACTGAAATGCAGCAGTCATCCCTTGAGATACAGGAGCAACAAATACCACAGGACTTCTCATTTTGGGATTAAAATGAAACTTTGGGGATGAATTTACAGAGGGACTTTTGAATAAATTGAACAGGACTCAGACATTCAATAACCACCTGTATTAAGGGCACTGACTCCAGGTGTCCCTTTGCCAACACCTCAGCTCCAATCATGAGTCAGCTCAGTCCTACCTTATCTCATGGAAATGCAGCTCTCAGTGCACAGTGTTGTGTAAACAAGGGGTAGTCTTTTTCACTGGATAAACGACAAAGGATGCTCAGGGAGGGGAGAGCATCCTGAAAACCGATTTCTCCATGTTATAGTACAGGTAAAATCTCAATAATTAATTAGCCTCCAACCACTGGCTGAGCACTAATGATGCTGGTTGCTAGTACTGTCTACCACTGGCTTCCTTGTAGCACCTTTCGCAACTGGGGGTGCTTAGTCATAAATACAGACTATGAACACATGGGTGGCTATCACAAGTCTAGCTTCTTCTTTCCTCAGTTCCCCAGTCCTTTCTTCTCCTGAGACACACATTACAGAGAATCAAGATGGCCTTTGCTCACAGCAGCCAACAGGACACCATGAACTTTGTGCTATTAATGAAAGCCTAGAACGTTGCTCTTTCATGAAGACTTACGATGTTCTTCCTGTCCCTATAATACCCCAATATTTGGAGAAAATACATCTAACCTCTTCTTCTCTGGGATAGATGGCAGAGTGAGGATAACAAACACTTCATTTTTCCTCCGGTTTAACCCACTCTAGGACAAATAGCTAATCATATGGCCTTTCTTCCTGGAGTTAATTAATTTTCTGTCTACATATTTTGTCTATAATTTATGCTCTCTAATTTTTCACTTTCAGAGTCTTATAAGAGGGATATATGTCTGGATTAATTTCAAATATTTTTGTGATTACATTTCATATTTTACTGGAATAATTTTCTTCTATCCCCAAGGTAGTTTTGCTGAAAGATTTTTCACACTTAAACCTTTTCAGCTTAAACTTAAACAAAGCAAATGTAACTGAGCTTATAGAAAATATGGTGCAGGATTAGCAGCACAGCATCTGTTTAAAATTTCTTGCACTGAGTTGTCTAGCTCTCAAAGGCTGGATTTTTTACTTGGGATCTCTTGGTGTGGTTGATTCTGCTAAAGTTCTACAATAATATCCCATACCAACTTACATTAAACTTGCCCAGCAATTGGGTCATGACAAAAATCGCTGACAGCTCCTGGAAATGTTCCAATACATTTTTTCTAAACTCGAGTTAATCTGGAGCATATGTTTCTTTTGCAAAACCAAATGATCATGTTTGAAATTAATTCTGCACTGTGATTTTAGTTTCCTCATGAGCAGAATGTTTATATGTATTTACATGTCTTTAAAGAATTTGAAGATAAACTAGTAAGTCATATCCAGGAAGCTAAGCACAAAAAAATGAGAATTTACAGACTGCAAAAGCACAAAGGCAAGACAAATCTTGGTCCTGATATGCCATAATAGCTGTGGTTACCTGCTGGCATTGGAGGAATCCATTGGTGCATGGTATACACTCTCAGTGATTCGTTGGTGCAGTTGACTTGCTTCTGTTAAAGAAAAAGGAAAAAGACATTGCTCCAATTCATGTAAATTGATTCCTCATTTGCATAGAAGGTCGAGAGAGAGAGAAATAGGAGAGTTTTTGACTGCTGCTGGAATAAAGCTAGAATGCTTGAATAGAAAGGCATATGGTGATATTAAAGGCTGAAAATGTAGCTCTCCCAAATAGCTCTTCTACCCACGTTTTTTAAGTGCAGAAGAGGTTTCCTCCTCTACCACCTTCTCTTTCCTCTTTACCTCTTCCTTGCTCATGCACAATATGAATCTAGAGAATGGACATGTTGGCATTTTTCTCAGAATACAAGTTTTGTACAGCTTTTTCTGGCTTTAGTATCACATATACAGCAGTCCTTTTACGCATGCAGACCTCTAGTAGAATATATCCCCATGAAGAATGCTTTTGCTCAGCACCCTGAACAGACAGCAATAATAAAATGCTGCTCAGATGCCACCTGTTCATTCTTCTGGCACAGACTCAAGTTAGCAATAGTTATTTTTCTGGTAAATGCTGAGCAGAGAAAGGTGGTCAGAAAGATGCTAACAACCTGGCTTTCAGGGACAGAAGAATCTGACACTGAGAAGTGAGGAAGCAATGGAAGGAGCTGCTGGAAGCTCTAGGATCGAAGGGCTATTTCACTCTGGAAAAAGATAAAGCTCCTGTCAAAGAAAGGAGAACAAAGGGACAGAGGCAGTACTGAAAGATTAAATTTAACAAAGTCTTTTGTGGGTGGGATTGCTGGGAGAAAGAAGTAGTTTGGGTGGGGAGTCAGAAGTAGCTTTGTTCCTGGCTTTGGCAACAGATTCACAGCCTTTCACAAATCACTTAAATTGCATCCAGAATTCCTTTGCCTGCAAGGGACAATTAACACCCTTTGGGATTGGAGAATCAAGGTGTTACCCAAAGCTTTATTAGCCTTTCATGATCAGTGCAATATATGATAGGGGGTGTATATATACTAAGTATTTGGACACTAATGATGTATATGTTAAACTATTTATCACATACCTTTAGCCACCTTCTTTGCTCTTTACTCGCTCATTCATCTCAGCTGGTTCCTTCCAACATTCCAACTCCCTCTACAACTCCTAACAACAGTCATTAAAAACATGCTAGACAAAAAAATGTGTCCCTCTTCCTTCTCTCATTACAATGCACAGCTGGAGAAATATCAAATCTTGGATTAAGCATGAATTAAGGCCTCTTCTTTCATGAGTCATTGAAAATAGAAACAACTGTTTAAAAACACAGGACAAAGCATTTGCTTCCTGTCATTGGTATTGTAATAAGGGCTTTGATTCATGTGATCATTTGGGAATGATCAAATTCAAAAATCAAAGGCAATGGGAAGAACTGAAATAGCGTATAAGATACTATTTTTGCTCTCTGCTGTTAAGCTGGATTCATAATGAAGGAAAATTTGACTTTACTCATAGAGTAGGATAAATGTCATCTTTGGCTTTTCTCAAGATCAGACTGGATAAAGTCTTGAGTAACCAGGTTTAACAAACAACTGACTCTGTGTCGAGCAGGATGCCAGACTGTGATGTCCTGAGGTCCCTTGAAACCTGAAATATTCTGTGATCCTATGATCTTTAGGCAAAATAATAAAGAATATAAAAATATAAATGTTTTCAAAAGCTTTCAGTCTTGATTCCTGCATAGCTTTCTCTGTGCATAGAAAATGCATAGTAACCCTATCATACAGGTCTTGTATGCTACAAAGATTTCACAAATGTTCATGTGGGTGACATACAAGATTAATTTTCTTTGTCTAGAAATACACATGAAGGATTAGCACTATATTGTTACATACATACATTTTCTCCATAAACTACTCTTCTCCTCGGTGGTATTCTACATAAAGCCAGGTTTACGTTTCAGAAGTAAATATTAGAAACCATATCAGAAAGTCCCCAGATGGAGTCCTGGAAATGCACTGATAAGAATCTTGAATTCTTTCCTCAGCAGTTTCTGCTGAACTGACCACACTGAGATTCACAATAAAAAGGAGAAAGAATGAGTACCAAGTACCAAAAGACCTGAGTAGTAAGCATTGTAAAAGGTGTATTGTTATTGGTTAGATTAAATTGCTGAGGCTAATGTGCATAGTTGTTTCCCACTGTCATGGTCTCAGAAGCAGCAGTCATTTTTCTCTTTCTTGGTAGCTGGTGCAGTGCTGTGTTTTTCATTTTGGGCCTGCGAACAGCACTTAAGAACCTTATAAGAACTCACTGTCTTTCTGAAGCAGACAGTTAAAATAAAGGTGACCTCTAAAGTTAAAGCACAGGCACAGGTTTCCACCTAGGACAAAGTCTGCTTAGGAATCTCTAGGTTGTGGGCAGTGAGGCCTTGCTGTCATTGCTTTAACGAGAGGCATGTTTGAGAGAAGAAGGATATGATAGCTCATGTGAGAAGCAATGCCAGGGCTCAGGGAAAGTCTTCATTGTATACAGCTGTGGGATTTTTGTCCAGAAAGAGCCTGAAAAATTACTTTTAGAACACTGTAAATTCTTACTCATAAACAGAATAGTATCTCAGATAGCTTTAACCAATATGTTCTCTTGCTATCTGGAATAACCTAACTGAATTTTGTCTGTCTTGAGTTCAGTATCTTAAAAAAAAAAAAAAAGGTGTCATTATTTTAGGTACTTATGAAGCTTCAATCACTTGTCTTGTGCACATCACAAATCACCTTAATAAGAACATCTCTATGATATGTTTTACTGGGAGGACTCCTAGACAAAAAGATAGGATAACTGACCGATATTGAAAACATAAGTGGGTGACTAGATTTAAAGTAAAAACACCCAACAAAGCAAAACAAACAATGGGACAGAGAGGAACAGTTGCTGTGTCTGCCCATATATATAGAAGGAGATCTTTTGTGTCAGGTCTTATGAGAAGGCACAGAGTGAATACTGGGACCTCATTTCACATGCTGTTGCAAACAGATGTTTCTAGGGTTGCAACTTGAGAGGAAGAACAGGGGAACATCATGTTCCTCAGACTAACTGTGAATGGAATTATAATTTATGCCATTTCTGAAATTCTAAGACAATTTCTTTAATCAGGACAAGAGTTTCAATGCCAGCAATGCTGCAGCCACCCAACTGATCCTCACATAGAAGATCTGATTTTCCTGGTGATACTGGACAGGAGAGTAACTTATTCCAGCTCCATGTTGTCAAACACAGCTACAGAAGGAAGGCAACCCTACCAAATCTCACTCTCTGCGTCCTACCTCTACATGCTTCCAGTTGCCCTGTCAGGACTTTGCGAATCTCTGAAATCCAGGTGTTTTTCAGCTCAACAGAAGATGCCTGAGAACACAAGAGGAAAAGGCAAAGCAGATGTAATTAAAGCATGCTGGCAATCACTTGGCTGCCCTGAACTACATCTGCTCTCAATTTTCACAAAGAATGGAACACTGTGCCCAGCTTTGAGCAAAGAGGAAGACATTCTTCAAGATGGAAAACTTACCGTGAATATAAAGTCCTGTCCTTGCTTTCTGTCTAGCATTCCAAGTAATTTTCCATTTTTTGTTTCCTCCTCTAACCCAAATCACAACCATTTTCACAACGTCAAATTAGATAAATAGATAATTTCAGTGCCAACACAATGAGACTTCCAACGGCTATTGTGTCTTGAGTGTACAGAACAGTGAAAGTCATGAAACTGAAAACTTTCTTAAAAACAATCAACTGAAAGTAAGTATAGTCCTTGGATGAAAAAAGATTGCTGTTACCTGAATTATGTAGACTTCTTCTCTGCCATTATACCAGATCTCAAACTTCTTGTTATCCCCTTTTACATTTTCTGTAATGCCCACCGTGCTCATCTGTTTCAAAATAGTAAAGAAGCAGCTGGAATCTGAAAAATGCCAGTAGTCTTTAAAGTCTTTATTCTCTGAGAAGCATTTTTAAAAGGCTGCACCATAGGGAGTCATTAAAAGTAAAATTCAGAACATATTATTTCTCAACATCTATTTATCATTCATGGGTTTGATTGTTTTAGGAAAAACTAATAAGTGCTCAAAAGTAACACAAGCTAATGTCTGATTATGACTTTATCCTCTTTGTTTCGCTTTTCTTGAACTGTGGGTCAGTTTTCAATCCTATCCTGGCTTCTGTCCACCTATACTACAGGGACCTACTGGAGGTGGGAGAGGACAAGGGATGGAACAGCGCTTTGTGAGACTCATCTGCAAATCAGAACAACACGAAAAATTTAGTGTCATTTCAGGAAAATTAAAAAAAGAGGGGAGCAAGCAGCTAAGTGCCTAACTAGGCAAGATGAACAAGGACCTAAAGAAAATAATTCTAGATTTCTTAAGCAATAGACTCTTAACCAGAATTTTGAAATCTAGGTGCTATTACACTTACCAGTTCCCCATCTTCTTCCTAATTTGTTCATCCCCCTTGCTCTGATTTGCCTCAGCATTGGATATAAAGATTTAAATAGCTTTGATTATGTCATAATTCCTGCAATCCCCTCAGAAAGACTTCAAACATTCATATGAATTTGTCTGCTCCTTGAACCATGTTCTACTACAATTCCTGTCTGGTTATCCTGTAATACGCTTGCAGCATTACAATCAATGAGCCGTGTTAGTTGTCTGAAGTCACAAGTGTCATACCAATGCGCTTAAAGAGAAAATTTGGCCTGCTTGTGAATCCCATCTTAACAGAAGATGTCTAGAAATGTCACTCTTGCAAATAAAAGGGCAATTCTACTGCACAGTGATTCATCTGCAGCTATTATTGCCACAGAATATATCTGTTCAGCTGATACCAACGGTAAAACTTGCAATGAACTTGGAGGATGCTCACAGGAAGAACAATGAAAGATGCAGGTCCCTTTCTTCTCTTTATGGGACACTGGGAAAGATGTCCATTTGTATCAAATTGCAAAACCAAGCAGGACATATGGCTGTGTTTGTCTTCAGATCAAAACTAAATGGGAGCTTTCATTTACTCAGGAGTGTAAGGTAGCTCTTCAGTCTCCACAAGGAAGCATCCCTATGTTGTGAGCACACCAGATTTATTTCTCTCCCCCCACCATTAAAACATTTATTACCTTTAACGAATTTTTGAAGCTGTATGAAGCTGTCTTCTCATGACCATCTGTGTTCTCCTCCCGTTTCTTGCAGAAAAGTAGCATCTTTGTATAGAGGAAGAGGTGCCTCTGCATCGGTTTGAATCTAGCCAAGTCCTTCACCTTGTTGTGTCCCTTCTTGTGGTCAGTCCACACATTGAAGGAACCTTGCATCAACAGTTTGCCAAGCTCACTAACATCACCCTAGCAAGCAAGGAAAAGAGAGAGCCTGTATCACATTTAAACTAGGGCAATCACAGGCACAGTTTTCCCCCAGTGGGGTTTAAGCTTCCAGACAGAGAGGTACTTTGGAATCCCATGTGTTGGACAGTGGACATGTTACAGCTGAAATCCCAGCTGCTTATCTGCTTGCTAAATCTATTTGGTTTCTTCATATAACCACTAACCTATTGCTTTCCATGTCCATAATTTCTCACTCACAATTAGTGTCTAAGGTCTGTCTCAGGACCTCTTTACATCTGACACACAGAATGACATCAGAGGAAGCACCTTATGACAACAACTGAGTTTCAAGACTCCTGACTCCAAGACAGTATGAAGGCACAGTGTAGCCCAGATATCCAAGCAATGGGCTTGCCTCTAAAAGATCTCGTTTCACTTTTTGCTATGCTATGAACTGTTTTTATTCCTGTGCAAAACCCTGAAAGATGGACGCTTAGATGTCTAAAGACAGATTGGTGCCTAGAGGTATTCAGGCGTGTAATTCCCTCCCATTTCTTTAAAAGCTTTGTCAATAATTTCTCAGCTCACCATCTACAAAATATGCAATGCTGTACAGCCTTGTACAATAGGGAGTAAATGTACCGAGAAGCCATAAAAGTACCTGAGGGAGAGTGAAATTAAGCCCTTGTCTGAAGACCACTGATGAGTAAATACTTCAGCTGATATATATATTTGGTTCAGATGCCACCAGCACAAATTTTTCTAGCATGGTTCAGTACTAAAGAGCGTAGCAAAGTGTGAATAGAAGGCATGGCAACATCCTTATGGCAATGGGCTTCATCAAGTAATGACAAATGTAATTATCCTAGCAGCAAGTTTTTCTAGGAATGCTTTGTATACTAAGTTGAGGGAATACATTCAGTGCCTTATTAAAACACTCATTTTCAACATTTGTATGTTCTGTTGATTATAAGGTGAAGATTTTGTCTCCAAGTGGGAATGCCTGTTTTCTTAAACTAAGGATTGCAACCCATTCTCCCTCTCATCCTGTAACTGAGATCGTACTGCAAACCCAGGGTTTGATTAGGTACTTTTCCACTCTGTATCAGGGTATTATTAGACTCTCAAAAGAGTAATTTCTGTAACAGTCTCTCATCTTTAACAAAGAAAAAAGAAAAAAAAAAAAGAGTTGGATCTTTGGATTTGTGCACACAGGACTGTGTGTATGCAAGTGTAATCTGCAAGACTCTGAAAAGCATATTAGGAAGATGTAAAGCTAAATAAAACAAACAAACATATTTTTGATGTAGTTCTAACAAGGCTGAGAGGCTCTTGTCACTCTAAGCACTGTTCAGTATAGCACTGGGCTCCAGAAGCTCAGTTCAACTCTTGTGATAGGTCCATGTCCTCAATCTTAGATCTAGGACTGGGATTGCAGTATGTGAAGTGAGAAGCTACTACTGCAGAGTGAAAGAAGATGGGCAGGGATGGCAGTCTGCAGCAATACCACAAAACACTTTGAATATCAGCCCACAAGCCTTAGACTCCCTCTCCAGTGTGGGCATCAAACAGAGAAGAGTGCACTGTTTCTGGTAACTTGTGTAAGTGGACAGCAATATTTTGTCCTAAATGAAGTTTATTTAAAATCAAGAATTTGATCACTATCTCAAATATAATTGTCCCCTATTAGAACAATACACTGTATCTCATGTTTGTGGAAGATGAGAGATACATATGAATGGCTTGAGTGCTGCATAACTCATAAACAAACTACCCACACCAGATTGTATATAAAGGATAGGATCATAGGAAACACCTCTAAAACTTCTGCTCTTTAAGCTTTACTCTATTTTTGGGGGCCTTGTCCAAAAATAAAATAAAATCTAAAACCCAACAATGAACCCCAAATTTCTTACATGAGAGTTCAGTTCAAGTCTGCATGTGCACAGCTTCAAGAAGCAGAATATCCTATGCAATTAGGAGCACTCATCTGCTTCCACAAAACCTGCTTTTCTGCTGGTATAATATTCTGCTCTGAAAGGTGTTCTAGGCAAGTATTTCTATCATGCCTGTGTGGAAAAGACTCCACAAAATGGGGTGTGGTTTCATGAGCTATGGGAGGTGTTTATCCAGCATCACAGCTGAGCTTCTGGGACAGATGGAACAGGGAGAAGAAATTATTGGGTTCATCCTCTTTCACACTTTCACCCCATTTAATATTGTATAACAAACCGTCTCAGGAATGCTATCAGCATTGGGCTACAGAAGCCATGTTCCATTTAGTTATGTCTTTCAGTTCAGCTAACAAAGCAGAGACAAAAATCTAATCCTTGGAGCTATTATCTGGCATTTCATAGAAGACCGATAAATTTAAAAGTAGAAGCTAAAAAGCTTCTACTTTTGAATTTTCCAGGGACAGGAATGCTCTTTTGAAGTAAGAAATTAATCTACGAGTTGAAAGTAAGAAATGGGAAAACACAAGGGAAAAAAACACACTCAATTTTAAAAAAGGGAAAAAAAGGCAGACCTGAGGAACTACAGACCAGTCATGAGGCAGATCCTCTTGGAAACCATGCTAAGACACATGGAAAATAAGGAAAATAAGAAGGTGATTGGCAATAGCTAATGTGGCTTCACTATGGGCAAATCATGCCTGAAAAATCTGGTGGCCTTATATGATGGTGCCACAGCACTGATGGATAAGAAAAGTGTGACTGATGTCATCTACCTGGACTTCTGAAAGGCAGTTCACACTGTCCCATATAACATCCTTGTCTCTAAACTGGAGAGGCATGGATTTGATGGGTGAACCACTTAGTGGATAAGGAACTATTTGAATGGTTGCACTTGAACAGTTGCAGTCAACAGTTCAATATCCAAGTGGAGATCAGTGACAACTGGCATTCCTCAGGAGTCAGTATTGGGACTGGCCCTATTTAACATCTTTGTCAACAACATGGACAGTGGGATTGAGTGCACCCTCATCAAGTTTGCTGGTAACGCCAAGCTGTGTAGTGCAGTTGACACGCTAGAGGGAAGGGATGTCATCCAGAGGGACCTTGACAGGCTGGAGAGGTGGGCCCATGTGAACCTTATGAATGCCAGCAAGTCCAAGTGCAGGATCCTGCACCTGGATCTGGGCAATTTCAAACAGGCTGGGTGGAGACTGGATTGAGAGCAGCCCTGGGGAGAAGGACTTGAGAGTGTTGATGAGAAGCACAACATGAGCTGGCAGTGCGCGCTCACAGCCCAGAAATGCTGGGCTGTGTCAAAAGGACTGTGATCAGAAGGTTGAGGGAGGTGATTCTCCCTCTCTACTTGACCTCTCTTACTCTTGTAAGACCCCACCTGGAATACTGTGTTCAGCTCTGGGACCCCCAACATAAGAAGGACATGGAGCTGTTGGAGAGAGTCCAGGTGAGGGCCATGGAGATGATCAGAGAGCTGGACACCTCTCCTATGGAGACAAGCCAAAAGAACTGGGCTTGTTCAGCCTGGAGAAGGCTCCACGGAGACATTAGAGCATCCTTCCAGTACCTTAAAGGGGCCCACAAGAAAGCTGGAGAGGGACTTTTTACAAGGGCATGTAGTGAATTAAGAGAGGGTGGATTTAGATTAGATATTAGGAAAATCTCTTAACAATGACAGGGGTGAAGCACTGGCACAGGCTGTCCAGAGAAGCTGTGGCTGCCCTCACACCTAGAAGTATTCAAAGCCAGATTGGCTGGGGCTTTGAGCAACCTACTGTACTGGAAAGTGTTCCTGTCTGTGGCAAGGGGGCTGGAACTAGATTATCTTTTAAGGTCCCTTCCAAACTCAGCTATCCTATGATTGTGTCAAGCCAAGGATTATGTCAACTCAAGGAGTTATTCTGTGTAAAAAAAAAGCACAGATTAACTCCTCCCACACAGTCAGTATAGACCCCAGCACTTTCTCAGGAAGTCACATTCTGCATGAAATACTGTTCTCTTCTGGTGTACAGACTAAGTCTTGTTACTCTGATCTAATAATTCTTTGAGCCTAGCTTTTCAGGACATTGCTTCTCCTTGAGATTTTCACCCTGCAGCTGTCTCAGAATGGGCAACCACATCACCCTCAGGCCTGATTTCACCTAGCATGCTTCCCCTTCCACTTCTCACTTAAGTGCTTATTTCATATAGGCAACAGTAGTTCTTGAAAGCCATATGACTTCACTGAAGCTTCAGTAGAGAGATATATAAATTTATGGGCCTTTGATTTGTACTGTGGTTGTTATATCATGTTTCAGATAATGAGTTTTCCAGTCACTGGGATGAATTTTATTACCCAGTTTAAATGGAAGACAAATTTTCATCCCTAAGTGCAGAAGATTTGGAAACACTTGAGTTGCATAGGGGTCTTAAAGTTTCAGCAAATTTCTTCAGTTATGTCTGTCACACTACCTCTCACCTACAAAGGAGGTTTGGTGTGATTACTCAAAAGGGCTGCATTTGTCCCACTTCCTCACCACATTCCCACCCCACCTCCATATAACAGGTATGCTGACAAGTATTTTTGGTCACTGAGTGGCATCCCTCAAGAATGTGGCACAGGCTCCTGCAAAGTGTACTAACCATGGTACTGAGAGGAACATTGGATGGGTCAAGACCAGAACAAGAGCAACAGCAAACAGTACCTCATATCCTGTGATTGCTATCTGGTGCATGGCATCATTTACTGATTTGATGATATCAAGCATCGTGGCTAGGGCTTCTTCCAGTTCAGCAGTACCCTCTGAATTCTTGCTGCATTTCAGCATTTCCTGATTAGAAAAAGACACCAAAACTACTTGAAAACTTTTTATACCAGATGCCACCATATGACAATCATCCCTTGAAATTTGTGCTGCCTAGACAAGTAGTAAAGCTATACAAAAACCAAGCATACACCAAAAAAAACCCAGGGCTTTCACTAGGATTGTCACTAAGGACATACATTTTGACCTTTTGGACATTTTCAAGTTTTATAGGTTCGTTTAAGATGAGACAAGACCATTCTGACATACTTACAGTGAATTTTTTTGATGACACAAAATTACACCCAAGGTTTTTTACTCTGCATCTGCTACAGAAGAAACTCAATGATTTCAGGTGTTAAAGACTAAATTATTTCCCTTTCCAATTTGTTCCACACAGTACTTATTACAGCTGTGAAAAATATAAATTAATTTCTAGCCTGAATTTGGTGTATTTGACATTCCGCTAATCAGGTCTTAGTTAACTCCTGTCAGAGAAAGAGATTCTGCATGGGAAAGAGTGCACCATTTTCATAGACTTCATAATCCCTGACAAAGTAAATGTCTGTGCCAGTATGTTGTTGCTAAGTACAAAACTGGTCTGACCAGCCTCAACCCCAGTAGCTGTAACCTGCTTTGCCTGAGAATTTTACCCCTTGATCTAATCTTGGTTTTATTTACAGTCGTATTTCAAATTAAAAGTAGAATGTGGTTTACTCTTGTTCTTCTAAAGACCTTGACATTTTCTCTTTTGTTACAGAAGAGTTTCAAGAAATGAGACAAATTTGCTTCTGGATTACACTGATGTAAATCTACTGAAATCAATGAAGTTGCATCCTTATTAATATCCTCTTTCAGTATTTGGATTCTACAGTTTTGTGTAAAGTCAATAAGCAGGTCACAGAAATACTGCCAGACAGATCCTCAGGTGGCTTAAACTGACACAATTTAACCACTGCCATGGTAGTTACTAGCTGTTAGCAAATAAAATTGCAGCCTAATATTTTCACTGCAGATTTCATGCTAAATTTCATGACAGTACACAACACTACATTAAATCCAGAGGCTTGAGAATTGCCTGTAATTCACCTTCATGACTTTCCCATAAGGAAAGTCAACAAACATTGTTTTGAAGAACTGAGGAAGACAGAAACTTAAGTCACCAAAAAATGTTATTGGCTTGAAAGCACATATTTCCTGTTGCCCAGTTCAGACCAAAATTTCAAGCATAGACCACTCACAGTTACAACCAAATCAGGACAGAAGTTCATATATTTATCCTGTGAAAAAGTTACAGGCTATTTGTTCCTAGCTGGTCTTTAAAACAGAAACACCAAGAGGGCAGGGCTTCTGAAAGGTTTGGGCTACAATCATGGTAAAAGATCAGGTTCAGAGAGCTGAGTTTTGTTAAACATTGGACAAATGTCAGAGACAGGATTTAATGTGCCAGTTCCTGTTTTGAAACTGTAAAACCATATACTAATACAATAAAACTAAATTCAAAGACAAATAATAACTAAGTAAATAAAATACTATATACAATATCTTGCTTTATGTATATATAGCAGTACATATATATATGATACTACACTGCTATTGCTTAGGATGTAAGTGCTAAGTAATAGCAGTTCTTACTCTGAAACAGAAGTCCTGTCTTTAACAGTTACCATTTTACAAAACAGCATTACAAAGTATTTGTTGAAGAAGTAATAGAGTATTTATTTCCAGGTAGTCCTGCAGAAAACACTGATGATATGCAATTCTGTAAGTAAAACAAGCTATGCACTGGAATTCTTAGCACTCTCATGGAGAACTTACCTTTAACAGCAACTGGTACTTGGTGATTCTCTGGACTGGCTTTAAGAGATAAGCATCTAGAGAGAGTTTATGATCCAATTTACGCTGACATTCCTGCAAGAGACAACGCGGAAGAAAAATACAATTGTGTCTTGAAACACAGGCAAGACACCGAGATAGTTATCATTTTCCAATTTGAAGATTATATCTCTATGAATTAATTGAAAGATAAATTTGTCCCATCTTCACAGGCATTTCCAGGTTATCTATGCCACAGTAAAAGAGTATCTAAATAAGAGCTAATATGTAGGTTCAATTTAGTTTCTAAACTGGTATGCACTGTTTAGGAGCTTGCAATTATCTGGGGTTTGCAAAGAAGCCAACACTTCTTTGGTTTGGGTTTAGCTTGAAGAGTCAAGTTCCTGTCCAGGAAATTTGCCTACCTAGGAAATCCTGCCTACCTAGTCTCTTGTAGAGAACATCTTGACACATACTGAGCACTTACCATCAGAATAAAAAAGGGTGCAGAAAAGTCTGTTTATTGCTCTAAGTTTTCTAAAGAAAGAAGAGATACAGAAGGAAAACAAGCTTTGATGGTCTCGCACTGCTAGTCTGCAATGAAACTAAACTCCACCTGAAAAAAGATGCTGTCTCCACACTGCCTCCAGAGAGCTTCAGACCTTGGCTTGTTCTGACAGTATTTTTCATATATTTGGAGGTCCTCTTTCTGCAAGACAAGGAGAGTTTAAAAGCAAGGAGAGTTAAAAGCAAGCAAAAACGATCCACAAAGCACCTTCCTTGAGTCACACTTTTTCTTACCTTCCATCCTAACACATGAAGTAATTAATACATGGGGATAAGTCTGTATGTAAAGAATACACTGCAGCTACCAAACTTGCTTTTTACTCCTGTAAAGTTTAATACACCTGAAAACAAGACTTTTCTCACTTTTTGCACAAAGCAAGGAGATTGCAGACTGGAAGACACATCATATAACTGCAGAACTGCTATCTTCCAGGGAGGGGAATAGATGGTTTGGAAACAAGCAAACAAAAATTAGAGATGTAAATTTTGTTAACAGTTCTGGCATAGACTGGTAATTGCTAAAAATGTTCACCACTTAGCTAAGGTTCATATGTTCAAAACACTTTGAAAAGAGTGTTGGCTCTCCAATAGTACAAGATTGAATTAAAAAGTAGCAAGCTTATCTTGTTGATGCACCAGGTAGGGAGAAGTACTTAAACCCTACACTACCCAGACTAGAAGTGGGTGAAATCACTTGGTCTCTGTTGAGCTAAGATTATACTTCAAGTGCTCTGCAGTCCATGGCAAAAATCTCACTCACTTCAGTGAGAAAAAAAAAAAAAAAAAGGAAAAAAGGCAACCTCTATAAAAGCTCAGAGAGGTGCATTTTAATCTCCCCATGCTCTGGGTGGGTGCAGACAAACAGGCAGGAGTTTCTGTGATGGGTTCTCTGCTCATGGCCATACGCCCATGGAGCAGTGCCATAGAGATTCCAAAGCAGGACTGGCTGTGTCTGACCAGCTGGGAGCTTCCCATCTTTGTCAGCACCTATCCTGGTGGACATGATCTCAGTGAATCAAAGGGAGCACTAATAATAAATCTCAGGAATTCCTGGCCCTTGCCTCTCTGCTTTCAGCCTACTAGACAGTACCTGGACAATATTGGTGGAGGGAAAGCATTTTCTTTTGTACAGTTACAAGAAAAAATCAGTGTTGCTGCTGCCTTCCTCTGTTGACTTAAACTGACATCACTCTTATGAACTGGATGTGAAAGCAGCGCTATGCCATGCAACAACTTCCTATGTTAAGGATTACGCAATACAAAAAGCTTGGTTGAGACTTAATAAGAGTATTAATGGAGCTATTTCAAAACAAGTACACAATTTTTTTCCACAAAAATAGAACTGCTTGCACATGTTGCCTTGGAAGGAAGTGAGCAGGAGGTAAACCACACAGATATAAAAGTAGTAACAAAGTGTAATCAAGCATTACAATTTGTTCCTGGCCCATAGAAACCTAATAAGACTGGGCAAGAGCAATAGAGACAGCTACAGTCAATATCACTAGTAGGCATAAGAGAAAAGTACCAAATTTAAATTTAAATAAAAGGTACAATAATCAACAATTTACCAGTAATTTGTTACAGTGGAACCACCCTATGTCAATGCAATTTTCTACTACTGCCCAAACCAGGGACACCTGTTCAGGCAGATACTTACATCTTTAAATGCAGCTTTAAATTTTGTAACACTGCAAGGAATGGGAAATTCCTGATGAAATTACTAGGATCAGACTAAAAAATGCCAACAAATTATTAATTGCCCGATTACTCAAATCATAGTCTTGAATGTTTCATACATCTTTACTTTTATATCCAGAAGTTCTGGCTTGTTGCTGGTGCTTTTACACCATGCTCATCCCTCCTGGAATGCTTTTCACTTCCATGGTGATTTGTATCCATGATCTTTGTAAGCTTTCATACATATGGCCTATATGTACAGTTCCAATTATTTTTTTGAGTGCTGATTTATGAATAAATTTTGGTTCAGATTAGAATTTTGCCTTTGAATCCAATTCGCAGGTTTCTGGTCAACTGCTACAGTCCTTTCACAGATAGCTTCCTTTTCTAAAAGCTTCTTTCTCCCTGAACAACCACATGTCCCATCTCCTGGATTTTCTATTATTCTCTCTTCCCAAGGTTAACAATATTAATAAGTAAACAGCAGCAATCCACAGTGAGTCACCCCTGCCAGACACTTCACATGGCACATGTTGGTAAGCAGTCCCGTACACCTTTTGTTTCTTTCTGTGCATTCTTGCCTTGGTTTGGTAAGTGTTCTTGCTTTGCAGCCCTGTGTTTTGCACATCAGCCCAGACTGTCCATCTTGTTGCTCGTAAAAGCACTAGAAGACTCATCCTGCAAAGCATTCAGTCCTCTTTGAGCATCTGTGCCATCCTTGCCACTGAGAGCAAGATTCAGGCATCAGGGTGTCTGAACTGCAGCTTGCAGATGCTTTCAAGCAGCTCTGGAACCAGGGCTGAGAAGTCACGATGTGATCAGACATGGTAACATTCTTTAAGTTTGAATCTAAAAATAAGTCTATTCCTAATTGAAGGTCCACTACAATGTTTTAGTAGGATGGTTACACCATGACAAAGGAAGAGCAATGGAGAAGTGAATCTACAACAATGCAAGTTTCCCCCCAGAATTCGGTATCAGCTCTTAACAGCAGCTGTTTCAATTTCCTCCCATGCCAAAGCAAGCAGTCATAACTCACCAGAAGCCTCTGCTCTGCAGGAAGACATAAAAACCTGCCAAATCATGGGGAGCACAAATAAACAACCAGACTTTTGTTTGTGCCTCCTAAGGGCAATCCAACAGAAACAACAAATTTCTGGACTTTATGTGGCTTCTTCTAAAAACAGAACATAAGGGCAAGCTCTTGAATCAAAGGTGCTACTGTGTGAGCAGAGACATTTCAAGAGAGGCTTTTGCTTTCACAGTGTGAAATTTGGCATGGGAAGAAATCAAATGCATGATTTAACCTCTTATTCAATACATTTTGTGTTCTTCGACTAGGCCATAGAAACTGATAAGCAAAGGTGACAGAGGGACCAATACTTTTTTTATTTCACACCTGGACCACAGCTTTAGTGCTGGTTTTATACTCATAAGGATAGTGAGGAGAATTGGGCTCAATATCTGTTTTTACAGAGAGAGACATAAGCTACAGTATTTAAGCAGAGAATTTGAACTTCCTGCAGAATTACAGGATCAGTTCAGAGTCAAGAATTTCTCTTTATCACCAAATCCAGGTATATTTGCAAAAGACACACTATTTTATGTTTCTTGGGTTTCAAAGGTCTGCGTTCTTCGAAGGCTGTTTATCCTGTTTTCTAGAAGGACTTCAGCACAGTATTTTCCTTCTCAGCATCTGAATCTTAAAGTAACAACATATTGCTTAGTAGTGTCATTTACTCAAGCTCTAAATGCTTTGCTGTTGAGCAGAAAATAATTCAGTGGACTTATAATCACATTTACACTCATATAGAACCACAGAATCAACTAGGTTGGAAAAAACCTTTGAGATATCAAATCCAACTGTTACCCAAGGACTGCCAATGCCACCACTAAATCATGTCACTATGGGCCTCGATCTACTCAGATTTTGTACACTTCCAAGGATGGTGATTCTATTACTTCCCTGGGAAGCTTGTTCCAATGCCTGATCACCCTTTCAGTGAAGAAATTTTTCCTAATATCTAATCTAAGCCTCTCTTGATGCAGCTTGAGGCCATTAGCTTGTGTCCTATCACTTGTTACTTAAGAAAAGAGACCAGCCACCTCCTCTCTCCATCCTCCTTTCAGATAGTTGTAGGGAGTGATATGATCCCTCCTGAGCCTTCTCTTCTCCGGCCTAAACAGCCCCTATTCCCTCAACTGTTCCTCATCAGACTTGTGCTTTATACCCTTCACCAGCTTTGTTGCCTTTGTTGAATTTTGGTGCTCCAGCACCTCAATGTCTCTCTTGTAGTGAGGGGCCCAGAACTGAACAGAGGATTTGGGGTGCAGCCTCACCAGTGCCCAGTACAGGGGATGATCACTGCCTTGATCCTGCTGGCCACACTGTTTCTGATACAGGCCAGGGTGTTACTGGCCTTCTTAGCTGCCTGGGCACAAGCTGGTTCATGTTCAGTTGTCAGTCAGCACCCCAAGGTCCTTTTCTACCAAGCAGCTTTCCAGCTGCTCTTACCCAAGCCTGCAGCGTTACATGGGGTTGAGACCCCACTGTTGTGACCCAGGGGCAGGACTTAGCTCTTTGTCTTGTTGAACCTCATGCCATTGGCCACAGCCTACTGATCCAGCCTGCCCAGATCCCTCTGCAGAGCCTTCCTACCCTCCAGCAGATCAGCACTCCCACCCAACTCGGTGGCATGTGGAAATTTACTGAGGGTGCATTCAATCCCCTCATCCAGATCATCAATGAAGATGTTAAACAACACTGGCCCTAATACTGAGCCCTGAGGGACACCACTCGTGAGTGATCACCAACTAGACGTGACACCATTTGCCACCACTCTTTGGGATCTGCCATCCAGCCAGTAAAGAATACACCCATCCAATCCATGAGCAGCCAGTTTCTCTAGGAGAATGCTGTGGAAGAAAGTGTCAAATGTTTTCCTAAAATCCAAATATTCAACATCTACAGCCTTTCCCTCAACTACCAGCTAGGTCACTTTCTCATAAGAAGAGTTCAGTTTGGTCAAGCAGGACCTATCCTTCACGAAACCATGCTCACTGGGCCTGATTTTCCTGCACACGTTGTGTGATCTCACTTGGGATGAACTGCTCCATGACCTTCCTCAGCACTGAGGTCAGGCTGACAGGCCTGTAGCTTCTGGGGTCTTCCTACTTGCTCTTTTTGTAGAGAGGCATGAAGTTGGCAAACCTCCAATCCTCTGGGAACTTCCCAGACTAGGATTGCTGATAAATGATGGAGAGTGGCTTGGTGAGCTCATCTGCCAGCTCCTTCCGCACTCAAATATGGCACTGTTCAGCTCAGCTTGTTTGCAAATCGGGGAATAGCCTTTAGAAGTATCACATGTTCATAATTCCCATTGAAATCTTAGTGATATGCTCAACACCTCTGACAAACGAGATGTGTATGTTTCATCCAAATTTGTATTTCATAAATCACCTTGTTAAAAAAAAAAAATAACTCATGCTCTGGAAAAGCAGCAGATGTTAGATGTAGCACAGAGTGGAAACAGGAGGCACTTTTGACTGTAGGGAAGAGGACAAATTTCCCCATTTCTCATGCCTCTTCCATCTCCCATGTAAAACAGCCTTACTCAAGCAGTTTTTCAGACTATGAAAATGGCAGCAACCCATCAAAACTTCCCCCCCCCCACTAGTGAAGCATCTGAATGAGTGCTATAAAAACTATGTAAGTGCTATAACATGAGAGCAGAAAACAGAACTAACAGTTCCAAACTGAGGAGGACGGATGGGGAGGGACATGTCTTGGAGCTCTTGGAGGAAAAAATTGCAGAACTTGGGTACTGAAAGTCATAAAAAGTGAAGACACATGGATGTGACCAAATCCACCACTGCCTGTGGGCTTTGGACTTTCCCATGAAAAGAGATCACTCTACCTTTTTTTCTTTTAAAAAAAAGCTAACCCTAACTCCCCTAAACTTCTGGGAGAGTGACTCTCCTGACTGGTGAACAGAAAAAGAGACATATGACAAGACAGGAACAGGATGTTGTATATGCACTCAGAGCAACCTGTTGTGACACCACTCTGTGCTTATTTACAGCAGGTATACATATGTCTGATATGAAAAGCACATTAAACATTTGGATAACCGATTATTTCTTTTTTTAACCAGGGCTTAAAATACATTGGTAAAACACTGGTAACAGATCTCCTCCTGTCAGTAAACAGGTAAACGTTCGGATTTCAAAAAACACACTTTTAGCTGTTACTTAATTTGGGAATATCTGCTTATGCGGGTTTCCCTCATTCATGAAAGCAATCTGAGTGAAAAGACAGGAATAAATCTGTAAGTACTGTATGATAAGACCACAGATATTCCTAGATATCTGCAAATTCTTTTCTGCAATCTGCAGAAAAACAAATCTGCAGAAGAATTTACTTACTCTTTTCAAAAAGCACCGGGCAAGAAGCTCAGGGTTTTCAATGCAATTTTCTATCTCCTTAAGGAAAATCCTAAGAGGGAGAAATAAAGCAAACAGTAATGTAACATCCCACTCTCACTGTGTGCTAGTTTTTGTGTAAATCCAGCTTTAAACCTATGTTTTTGTAGTAAGAGTATTCAATGGGGAAGGTAACAATTCAGACACAGAAAAAAATATGTATTTTAGAAAAATGGGATGTGATTCACAGCTGATTGCCTGAACCACCAGTAGTATCATGTTTTCATCTGTTCACAAGTATCTGACACATCTGGTTCCTCTGGCTGTTGAGATTTGCTTCCAACATGTAGCCCAAACACCTGCATCCCATTTAGTTATGAGGATTTTTTAGAAGAGCTAGAAAAGACAGAAAAGCTCTGTCAGATGCAGCTTAATGTCAGCTTAATCAGCAGGCAGTGGTCCAAAGGCTTCTGCTGTAGAGGCCAATGAATTAAGTCTTCAGGGGAAGAAAGACCATGCTTGCAAATGGAGGGGAATGTCATCCTTCAAGTGGAAGACACATTCTTTCAAAACAATACATAAACCTGGAAAAGAATTTTTCTACTATGTATCAACCCCTCTGGCATAATATTTAAATTTACATAAGAGAATTGTTTTAATTTCTTTGTTTAACTGTTTGTTACATCTTACGGGCAATTATTATCCAAAATAATTCCTAAATTCTCACTTTGGCTACAGCCAGTTTTACTTAGTGAGGGCTAGGAAAAGCAGGAAATATACAGAAGTAGTCCTAAGCTTTGTGTTTTGAAAGAGAATAAAATATAGATTAATCTTATTCATAACTGGCATTCTCTAGCTCTGAGCACTAGACCACCTTTGTCCACAGTGTGAACAAGGCGTCTAGAAAGCTTTATGCTCACATGAAGGAAAAAATTCCTTTAAGAAGTGCTATCAAATATATCATGTCTTCTGATGTGATAACAGAAATATAAGACAAATATGCCGAACACTAAGAAAACTTCCTCATAAAGAATTTTGCCAGAGAAAGAACATTAGGATTTAGTCTGCCATCATCTACCACTGTACCAACAGAACTGGTAAAACAGTCACCAAGGGAAAAATTCAAAATGGAAATCACTAGTAAATGCACAAAAAAGGTATAATCTTTTACAAAAAGAAAAAAAAATGAAAAAAAGATGAAATAGATGATCTTGGAGGTGTTCTCCACACATGGGCTTTATAGGACACACACAGAGGCAAAGTGAGGATGACTTTTCCTGCCTATGAAGGCAGGAATATGTGAGTATATGTATGTCGAAGCACACCACATAAAGGAGTAGAAGTGACAGTAGCACCCGAGGGTGCAGGCCAGCCACCAGTTCTCACATGCCTGTTGTGGAATTCGTAGATTTCTGGGAGGTTCCCAAAAAGAATTTCCTTCTTGTTCTGGAGTGCAGATGGAATCAGATGTAGTAAATTGGGATTGTCCATTTCCGAAGCATACCCCTAGAGAGAAGAGTGGAAAATAAAACCAGGCTGCTTTTACCAAGGAAAAGGTACTGTGTCCAGGACACTCAAAAGGCCCAAAGTCTATGTGCTTTTTATTTTCAACTTAACATACAAAGGCTTCTCTTTTGACTGCTCCTTTATTGCTTCCACGAATTTCTGATGCTTCCAATTTTCCCCACAGCTTTTACTCGATAGGTGTGAAAACACATTTTTAACCACAAATGGACAGATTAATGGATCAACAAAAGAGATGAAATTATCTCCTTCGGATTCAAATGTCATTTTGCTCATGTAGGGGTGGAAAATGCCAAGTTTGACAGACACATATCTTTCTGCTAAACTGCTTCATTGCCAAAGACTTATTTTGGATTTATTTGTTGAACTGTGGCATTTGGCCTGATTATTTCATTGTTTCTTATAGAAACTGGATTGTGTTTCTTCAATAAAAACTTTGAGAGAGCATTCTGAGTGCAGATTTTAAATCCAAGAGTAGTATCAATTACCAGAGTGGTCAGCTCCCACAAATCAAATCCAATAAAGAAGCAACCACGTGGTTATAAAAAGCAACTACTCAGTCCTTCAAGACCCACCCCCAATACAAGCATGATTAAGCCCCACTCAGCCTCCATTCTTCCAGAGACTAAGAACCTCAGACTCCACATGCATAGAATATGTTGGTATCCTACAATTTCAAAAGCTCGGGAGCTATATTTGCAGTGTGAGCTGCTCTTTTCTGTGTACCACACCACATGGGACAATAAACTAGAGGGGGAAGAGGGCATTTCTTTTTCTCAATCATTTTCTAAACCTACATTCACCAAAATGTAGTGTCTGGCCCCATAGAAAATGAGGGTGCTGTTTCTCATTCCTATTAACTGTTTCTCTGTCCATAACTTTGAGGATTGTGCAACTTTAATCATTCTGTCGTCTGGGGTTAGAAAAGGTGCCTCTTCCTTTAAGCCCTGAGGGAAGATGCTCAAAACATCCTTCCCATTTTCCATCCCCAGGGTTGAGCCATCTTGCTAATAGAGCCCGTGTACTCTAAGCAGGAGGTGGGAGGTGAGTCCTCAGCCCATGAAGGATGCACATTGGCAGTGATGATTTAGAGGTCAAGCACCAGCAATCATTTCAGAAGAGTTTCTTACCTCTATTATACTTTGAAGTTCTTCTACATAAACTCGTTCTGTTTCTATCAGCTCATTGATTATGTGGCTAAAAGACAAGAAAAGTGGAGAGTTACAGTGTTTACCAGCAGCTTAACAAAGCAGACATGAAAGAAAACACTCTTTTCCTTGCATATTTCTGTTTGTGCCTCTACAGAAAAAAAATCTGAAGGTCATTTCTCCACACTCGAATATTTTGCCTTGTTGATAAGCTAAAACCCTAAACATGTCTTGGACTAATTTTTATTTTTTTAGATCATTTTAAACTTCACCTTGGCTTCTGTCATTTTTATATCTACAAATCAGAATAAAAAGACTACAAATGCCCAGAAGACAAATAAGGATTTTACCTTCTAATAATAGCTAAAAATACTCAACAAAAAGGGGCTATATTTCCCAAGGCTATATTTAATTTCTGTTTTGCTTTCTTTTATAAAATAAGATTGGTGTTCAGGCTTCCTTTCTTTAATGCATTGCAAAAACAGGCAACAGGATGATGCCAGAACCCTTAAACATGAAAGCAAATTAGAGTGAAATATTTACAATATATTTTGAACTTTTCATATCTAGTATTAGTTTAGCGCTCCAAGGTAACTTGAAGATGCATGATTAATCTCACAGAAACATGAATGTAACCAATTAACTTTTGGACAGATAACTAATTAGATGTTAAAATTGCATAAATGCCTCAACTTTTTTCTCAAGAGAATCTCTTCAGTGCACGTATGAATGAAGTTTCCAGGGTAGCTCTTTCAGAGGTCTGAGCATTTCTCAAAGTAGAATACCCAGCATTTCTTTTTTGGTCTATGCTTCACAAGAGTCTGTAACCATACAGCTACATCAAGCAAAAAAACATCACCAGAAGGACACTAGGGAGTAATGAATAAAGGAACTGGCATCTGGCCAGTCATAAGTAGCACACATTCTGATTCTAGTAAAGTGTAGGCAACTATTGGCATCAATACCAGCATATACATTTGTCAAATAACTCCCTGTACATACATTAGGATAAGGATTAAATCAGTGATGGCTGAAGAAGAAAAATGTCTTATGCTTGGAGACCCCTCTACCTCAGGAACTACCTGCCACTTTACGTATGCAATCATTACCATTAATCCCAGGTTTTCACCTGGAAATGGATTCACCTAGCATGCTACTGGCCAAAGACATCATGGCGTGTCTGAAGGGAATCCTCCAGAGTAAATGGTATAGGAACCATGTATTTTTGCAAAAATACAGATTTCTGGTGTTTTAGTAAAAACCTCTCCGAGACACTGGAAGAGATATTAAAATGCTCTTCTGCTGTCTAGTGCCAGAAGCTTGAAGTATCTCATGGCTGCTTTTTAAAGGAAAACACAAAGACTGGGAAGTCACCTCTGTCACTTCTTCTGGGAAATTTGCTCTGTCTATGTCTGGTTACCTGTTTTTCATATACCACACAACAGTCATGTAATCAGCCAGACCCTATTAGCCCCTTATATCATGAACCACATTTGTACTGTTGCATCCACTGTAAGGGGATTTTGTTATTCTCCACATTATTTTAGGATGCCTTTTTTCAGATTAATAGATTAATCTCATTTCTAATAAACCTTTCTTTAAATGGTTTGGCCAGGCTTAGAAAGTAAAATACTTGAATTTCAGGCAGCTTCAAATGCAAAAGCACTGACTAAAACCCTATTAGGTTACTAAATTAGATTAATTGATTTGCTTTAGATTTACTCCATCTTTTTGAAGGCAATATGGTTTTGCAGACTAGGTTAGGACCACTTACTCTGGTTTTACATGCTATTACTGCTCTATGGACCACTGATTAAGAAACATAAATATTGAGAAAACTAGAGTTTACCTTTATCTGACATATAATGTTTTAAGTTTTCTTATAAAATAACTGGGATTTCTTAGGTATCTTGCCATAATGCTTTAGGTAAAGACAAAATTGTGAACTACCACAAGGTAGGGAAAATGGGTAATGGTTATAACCTACACACTGCACAAGTCCTGACTCCAAGTAGTTGACCTCCACATTGATCTCAAATTGAGATATTTATGCAAAGGAAAGTCAAATCTAAAAGGCTGAAAATGCTATCCCCCTAATCATGACTAAACAACACTCCTGGCCAAACACAGGCACAAAGGGATTCTGCAGTACTTTGCACAGCCTCATGTAAAGCCAAGCCATGTTGGAGTCTAACCCATGGAAGAGGCTCTGCTCACATTTCTCTGAATGTACACATCTTTGAGCTGGAAAAAGTGTCTGGCGTAGGGTCAAAGTACTAGATTACTCCTCATGAGATATATATGTCTCATGCAAGTAGCAATAGAACAAGGGAAAATGGCTTTAAACTGAAAGAGGGTAGACTTAGATTAGATATTAGGAAAAATTCTTCACAATGAGAAGCTTCTCAGATTGCCCAGAGAAGCTGTGGCTGCCCCATCCCTCAAAGTGTTCAAGGCCAGGTTAGAGGGCACTCCGAGCAACCTGGTCTAGTGGAAGGTGTCCCTGCCCATGGCAAAGAAGTGGAGTTAGATGATCTTTAAGGTCCCTTCCAAATCAAACCATTCTATGATGTATGCCACTTTAATGCACCTTCATGAGAACTGCACAGTTAATACCCTAAGGGGCCATTTGCCCCAAAATGATTTTACAAATATTAGCACTTGCTTTTACAGTTGACTGAAACAAAAAAAAACTTTCATGGTTATATATGCATTTTTCTTTTAAGAGCTATTGAAGTTACTGCGCAGACCAGATGCAAAGGGTGACAGGCAGATTGCTACTGTTCTAGCATCATTACCGCTTACAGCACTGAAAAAAAATCATGAGGACAATGCACAGCTTGTTTCTTGAGTCAAAAGCTTAGCAAGCCACAAATAGTTATCAAGCTATTGGGATGGTTATATTCTTGCTTCCCTTGGTACACCTATGAACCCCTGCTCCACACTTACTTAATGGATCCAAGAACGTTTGCCACTGTTTGAAAAGGTTGTTCCATCAGTTATAAGTTCCATCTTTAACTTCAGTGATAACCTAAATTTAAACTTAAATTTCTGTTTATGATCTCTAGAACCAGTAGACCTAAAATTTTATGTTGAGCACCTGGAACTTCGTGAAGTTTTATTTAATGCTCCAAATTCACACTTCCGAAGAGCTGCTGCACTGTTAAAAGAAAATATGTGACTGAACAGGTGTGATAAAATCATCGGAGAAACTTTCTGTTTCTAAGTTTTAAAATAATCTTTAAGTTCATCTTACTGTTGAAAGGTGCTTATTTACCTGCAAACAAGACATAGATCTTCCAGATGTTATTTAGTCTGCTACCTAACAGATTAATGAGAACTGACTGGAGCAAACGCAACACTTAGATCGCAATTATACCTAAAAACCAAACTGCTGGTCCATAGGTTTCCTAGTAGCTGTCATAAACAAACAGTGTGATGCCTGTCAAAAGCACAATCCAAACTAACACAATAAGTAGAACAGAGGCCTTTGGGATGTTTCATTATCCAGCCTCCTATGAAAGATGAAGCAAAACTTAATCATTTTAATCTTTTCTGATCTCAGTTTAACACAGAGTAGCAGCTCTTGAAATCCCATTATAAGAAATCAGGGTTTTCTTAATTGATTTACCAATCCTCATTTTATTTAGAAACATTGTCCATTCAAGGGAATTAAAAATAAATTAAAAAATTTAAACAGATCACATAGGAGGAGTGTTTTAGTAGAGGAAGTTCTGTGGGACTCCTAAGATACTGCCAGTGTAGTTATGAGCTTGTCAAATTCTAACACAATTCTTGTACATTTTATTACTTATCTTAATTCTACCTGTAGATTTATACTCAGAGCAAATGCTTTAGCATTAAGTATTAGGAAAAAATTGCATAACTAACCCTTTCACCCTTGAAAAGGTAGTGTTAGTAATTTTATTATCTCAGCCTCAATGACGACAAAACAGACACAATCATGATCCTTTCATCTCCTGGTTATAATTCAAGATCTTCATATCTCTAAACCATGAGTTTACAGAAAGTGTAACCATTTTCCAATATTTCTCCAGAGTGAGATAGCAGGATTTGCTGCCTAAATAAGACTTTCATTACTTGGGGTTTGTTTTGGTTTGGGTTTTTTGTGGGGTTTTTTTGGTTTTTTTTTGTTTGTTTGTTTGGTTTTTTTTTTGGGGGGGGGGGGTTTGCTGTTTTGGGTTTTGTTTGTTTGGGTTTTTGTTTGTTTTTAGCCATAGTTTTTTTCCAACCATAAATTGTGTCCACATGAAAAAAGAGGAACTTGACCAAACATTCAGCATTCAGTCAGACTCAGCACATATGCTTTAGGGCTGTTTTTACAGTTACCTCTTAGTACCTATTGCTCCAGTACATCTCTGGGATTTCCTGCTTGAAACATGGGATCTGTATGCTTAAGCCTCCCGCTGTCCCCAAAGCAGAATACCTCTTCCACATCTGCAAAGAGCTAGGAGGGTTGCAAATTCTATTCCTAAGGCTGCCACTGGCTGAAAGTGTTGCATGATACAATCCATCCATCTCTCTATGTGCTCATCCCACAGTCTCCAGATGTTATTTTAAGAATTACAACACTATTCTTCTGAAAGTGTTGTTCTGTATTTCTTTCCTTAACAGGGCCAGTGCTACAGCAGCCACCAGGAACACTCAGCACAAACTTAGCTCCACTGTTCCAGAGTAACTTATCTGAATTGCTCTCCAAATAACAACCACAGAAGCAAATCTCAAACACTAAAGGCAAATGCACATGAATCACTCTCTTGTCAAACCATTGACAATATAAAGCTGTGCACTTGGTCAAGGCCTTCCACAAACCTTAGAACTGCCCTGACAAAGATATAATTTAAGAACAGGAAAATGCTACCTAAATGTATCTTGCTCCTGTGGGAGAAAGCACCTAGGAGGTATAAAGGAGGTACTTTTACATTCACTGTGTGAGCATGCTAGCTTGGTAAATGATGAAGTAGAGATCTCAGTATATGGCACAAGGGATTGAATGGCATTTGAGATAGTTTTAACAGCCTAGAAAACTGGCAGTGACATCATCTGATTTACATTAAGCTACAAAGGGTGAAATGTGAAATGTTAATCTCTGCCAGTATGTCACAGAATCATAGAAGCATTTAGGTTGGAAAAGACTTTTAAGACCATCAAGTCCAACTGCTAACCCAGCACTGCCAAGTCCACCACTAAACCACGTCTGTAAATGCCACATTTACACATCTTCTAAATACCTCCAGGGATGATGACTCCACCACCTTCCTGCACAGCCTGTTCCGGTGCTTGAAACCTTTTTGATGAAGATTTTTTCCCTAATATCCAGTCTAAACCTCCCCTGGCACAACTTGAGGCCATTTCCTCTTGTACTACTGCTTGTTACTCGGGAGAATTGATTAACACCCAGGCCCCAGTGCCGCAGGAGGTTTCCCTAAGAAGTGGGTTTGGTCTGTGTACTGGTCTTTCTGTTAGCTTCAGAAAGGAGACTCCTATGAAAATCACCTCTCTTTTTCTTCTTATGGAAGCAGTTTTGATGCAGGGCACAGGCCAACTTAACCTTGGTGACATCTCCATGCTGGATGAATCATCGTCATTCATCCAGCATGTCTATCTATCCACGCTGGATGAGCACCGAACCAACTGTCATTTGCTCCCACTTGTAGATCCTCATACGTAATATATGAGTGTACAGAAGAGCTGTGCCTGCTATGCCAGGCAGGAACTTGTCACCTGCCCCCTGCCCCTTAAGTCACTGTGTTGAGCTGGTTGGACAGAGGACAGGGAACCCTCCATATCCCAGGTCCTGTCCCTAAGCAGAGGAGTCCCCCTACCTGAGCTCACACCCACAGCTCTGCTTCCTGCTCCACAAGCTGGACACCACCTGCAACCTGGCTCCAGGGCAGCCGCGGTGCATGCAGAGCACAGTGGCGTTCAGCCAGGAGCACCTTTGCTCATGGGAGAGCTGGCACGGCCCCAGCGCCACTGCCACATCCCACCCTGCAGGCTCACAACTGGTCTCCCACCTCCCCTGAGGGTCCCCACTTTGAGACACCCAAGCACTGTGCTGGAGCCCTGTGCTGCTCATCACCGAGGCACTGGCCTCTGTGACCGACATGGGGCAGCGAGGATAACTCAGCATGCAGCTGCTGTGAGTGTCATGGATGAGGAAAACAGGATGCAGCAACTGATGAGACTATTTGCACAGTGGGTTCTTCCACCCCCCTTTTTCTCTTGTGTGGTCTTAATAAGCATGGCCAGGTTGGAAGTCATTCCTGGTGACCAGCTACATTGTAACTCCTCTTTACACTGTTCAACATTTGAAGGAAGTTAGTATCACAGATGTAAACATACCTGATTTCTAAAATGAAACAACATTGGAACTTGGATGAAAATTAAGACAAATGTAGCTAACCCATTGTCTTTCTAACTGCTAAGAAGCACAGGGTTCATCCTAAGGTTTCTGTCAATAATATCAGAAATTAAACAAAAAGTGAAACAGCACATCAGAAAAATCAAGAATATACGATGATCAATGGCAGACCAGAGATACAGGCCCTTACTATTTTTAAACTTAACTCACAGTTCCTTCAGTCTCTCTTCTTTTTTCCTGTGTTCATGTTCAAAATACCCAGCAAAGTTTCATGAAGATTTCTACCAGCCTCCAGGGCTACCACACACACCACACATGAGCCTAAATCAGCAGACTGCTCCTGCAGAGGTGGCAGCAGCCGCAGCACTGATGTATCTGCCATCCCACCCACTCTTCTATTTCCTTTTCCTTTCACAGAGAAACATGAAAACAGGAGACGGAGCCAGGAGGGACCGCTTGAAATCTTGCACTTGTGCTAAGGGAGCATTCATGGTTTGGTCAGTATGAGGACTTGCATCCTATAAATGGGCTTATTGCAGTCGGCTGTGCCTTAGAGGATTCAAGAGGAAATTTCAGATTAGAAGCAGGTTGCAGCCTCGACTTTGGACTCAGTGTTGCAATTACAAGAAAAACTCAAACGCTCCCCTTTGTGACTGGAAACTGGAGAAAAAAACAGGTGTAACTAGAATGACTGTGGTAAAGGCGGTGAGGGGAAACACATGACACCTTCCACACTCCATTGTTCCTTCATTTCAGAGGCATTTTACGAGAATATGAGGTTTGAATGGCAGCAGTCCAAGGACAACAAAACGCTTGAGCTGGCTAAGTTTATTGGCAGCTCTTACAAGGATAGCTCCTCACCAGGACCATTCCCAAGTTAGCAGGCCATCTCAACACAGATGGTGAATGATTAAGCATCTGAAGGTCTAAGGTTTCCACAGAGTCTTAGAAATCCCTAAGATCACATACGTAGTCATCCTTCTTGCTTGAAAACCTTCCTTCCACTGGCATATACCCAATCCCTCCCCAAAGAAACAAAAAGACTCACTGGCTTGGAAGAATCCAGTCTCAGTAAATCTCAACTCACTAGCTTTCCTGGTGTGGAACTAGTAATGTGAAACACTGCTCAGGAGAGAGAGGCCAGCTTTCTCTCTGTGGAGGGAGTTTACTACATGTCCTAGCAGAGAGGGTGCAGCCACCACTAACATGGCAAATCTCTGGATGGCAGGGCCTTTGCTGCTACTGTAACTGGGCAGAATTAGGACGTGGCTGTGGCAGGGAGTGATCACACACAGGCCCACTGTGTGTGATGTCAGATGTTCCTCCAGCAGGGGAAGCTTCTCGTTATGGGAAACCATTAAAATGCAGGAACTAGCTCACATTTCTTTGAATTACTGAGGCGGGTTTCTAATGGAACATCATGGCCTTGGTTACCCTAAGACCACATTTCCCACAGGTGTGATCTCACATCACTTTCCTCTGGCCAGATTATTCTTGCTTTGGCAACTATGACATTCTGTAGCCCTGCAGCACTACTAAGATCTCACACACTGAGCCAGCTCCCACAATTCCTAGCTTCAAGAGGCACTGCAGTGCTAGCACAGTAAGGATGGCAAGAAAGGAGAAAGTGTAGCAGAAAACTATTTCTACTTTGTCATTAGTGCTCTCTCTGACCTCTGGCAAGTTAGTCATGCCATGCTGAAGTGAAGAAAATAAATGACTGCATAAAGAATCCTCTCCAACCAGAGTGAGAATATAGGCACTGCAAAAGACAGCAAAGCATAAAGAAGAGACTTGTTTTTAGCCAAGGATGTAATTGAAACCTTGAAACTGAGGTAAATGCTACTATTAATTAGCACAATTCACTTGAAGTGGCGCTTTTCTCTATCTGTCACTGCCTGTTCTGACATTCAGACCAAATGTAGCTATTTATATCACTTTGGACTGTAACAAATAGTCCAAATATAGCAATTAGCAATGTTGTTAACCAAGTATGAACCGATCCTGCACTACATTGCCTTGTTGGAACAAAACTTTGTCAATAGGTATTTATATGAACTGCCTTCTCCTGGTAACTGAGAGCACACTGCTAGAAAGGTCCTTACCAGGGTGACCATAAGGAAGACATATACCAGCCTATTATATATTAACAACTCTTCCTCCTTCCTTCTTCCTTGATGACAGAAGAAAAGGAAGCATAGTTGAATGGTTGGCTAAGCTCCCCAGGTGTGTCAGGTCTGCGTTGCAGTTCTGGTAGGAGCAGTGACAGATATTTTCTCTGCTGTGACATGTGCTACCTTAAAAAACCCTATCATATAAAATACAGTGAAACACTAAGCAGAAATACCTGGAGACTACCACAACTTACTAGTATCTCCTCTGGCTAAATCTCAATGGCTTTTTGCTCATAACTATATGTTACTATTTGTACATCCTGCTCAGATGGCAACATAAAACTAATTCAGGATTTTTGTTTCTGTAGCTGTGCTTCTTTTCTAACAAACTCATTGGCTACTTCCATTCCCGGATCTTGGCTTTATGTTAGCATTTCCTGTCACACCGGCTTGTCCTGGTAAGGAATCTTTTCCCCAGAGAGGAACTGGAACCATCAAACAGAATTAAACCAGTGAGTTTTTTTAGAAACAACAACCACCACCTAACAAAACAAAACAACCCCCAAAACAACACAACAAACCAATACCCCCCCTTCAAAAAAAGTAAAACAAAACCAAAACCACCCATAAATCATAATTGGTGCTCCAAAGTTATTATGCTGCAGAAACCTGTTTGTATAACTGCTGTGGGACTAGCAAAAGTGGCACTCATGCATGGGTACTTCACATCTGTCTTGCAAAACCAAATGATGGTGGAAGATAAAAAGTTAACATTTTCAGCAACTGAAACAGAAGAACACTCTTGTGCAAGAGCAAAATGCTCAGTGGAATTTCTTAAGTTAATAAAAATAAAATATTCACAAAAATGTATCAATTGAAATTGAATATACTCACTCTTGTGGTATCTGAGGCTTCAAAAAAAGTGAAAGGACTGAAGGGCACTGTGTGCAGTGCAACAGACACATACACATAGAAAAAACAACAATGCTGGATAGAGCTGGACATAAGAGAAGTGAGAATGAAAATTATATGGATTGCAAAAGTGAGCACAGTTTTAAAAGATCTTCTTGGCCCAGCACTCTGAATAGTTTTAAGTGTTGTCAAATTTCTATTTCCAAATAAACATAAAATATAACAAAATTATGTTTTGCAATGGTATCTCCTTTGAAGCTAGTAAATGGTAAAAGTCTCACTGCCCCAATTGAAACCAATAAGTAGCACATCCAGTTTTGAATTAGAAACTGTTACAAGAAATTCTAAAACTGGTCTAACCTTAAAATCTCAAAATGATCTTTGCTGTGGAATCAAAAGAAATGTCAGGTGCCGTGTAGAGGAAACTTCCGTTCTACCACATAATTGCTTTTGAGAGGAGGGTTTTTTTTCCCCCTCTCCCACAGTGCTAGAAGTGCCTTTTTCACTTGAAAAGTATCCTTAGCTGAGATGGTGCAACAGCTCAAGTGAAATTTAAGTAATGAGTCAGTTGCTGTACTTTACCTCTTAAAGTGGAATGAAAGATCATTCTGGATGTAAGAACTTTATATTTGTTAGTTGATGCAGGAAACATTTCTGATTTCTCTGACACATAATCCTTTTTTTCTTTTTTTTTTGCTCCCAAATGAAAAAGAGCAATGCCTTGAAAGAACAAAGATTGTTCTTAAGGTACACTTCACAGCTACAAATGAACCCAAACCAACCAACTTTGAGAAGCATAAGCATTTTAGTAGGGTAGTACACTCCATTTCATCTGAAAATTCATGTCCCTTAGTGAAGATACTGCAATTGCCTGCCTAGGTGATCTGATTCTGCTTCAGTGTTAAATGGATTTTCTTACAGCAGCTCTTCATAGCAGAAGGACCAGGGAAGTTGTGAACGCTCCAACGCTGGCGGTGTTCAAGGCCGGGTTGGACATAGCCTTGGGTGGCATGGTTTAGTGGGAGGTGTCCCTGCTCATGGCAGGGGGGTTGGAACTAGATGACCTTAAGGTCCTTTCCAACCCTAACTATTCTATGCTTCTATGATTCTATGACCTTATCTTTGATAGAAATGTATCTTACAATCGAAGTCATCATTTATAATATTTTGCTGCTTCTGAAATGATCTGATCTCATCACATGTAAGATATTGTCCCACATTCATTGTTCCCAAAACAAATGACCTTGGGGAAATATTTTTATATATCTTAATTAGTTGACCTACATTATAGGAATCAGAACATAGTTGTTAATGGAGAAGCAAATTAATTAAGTCACCTACAGAGGGGAATAATACGAGTAGAGGACTGAAAGTCAAGCAAGAGTTGTTTCTCATCTCAGTATCTTAACTGAAATGATGTGTCTCTGTACACAAATTTGAGTTAGTTTTACACAATGTGGATGCTGCAGACTTTAGTCTTACTGTAGGCCAAAATAACATGCTGAGTAGCTGTGTAAGTATTTGTCAACTATCCATATTTGTGAAGTAATTATCAGGCACACCTTGTGATTTTTGGTCTTTTAACCTTGAAGCTGCACCATCTTGATCTGAAAGACATGTATAGCTCTAGGGTACCTCAGCATTGAGTAATCAATTAGCCAAAAGCAGGTGAATAATTTGTAGATCAAATTTGCTACTAATGTAACTGCTTAGTGGTGTTAGTATTTGGCCATATTTTAGTAGATTGTAGTAGGTTGCTAGAGATTGTTATCTATCCAAGCCACTCCAAGTACATGCTTGTAAAATATCTGCATATTCCTGAGACATTGCAGGTTAACAGGATGCTCCCATATGTGGAGACTTCCACATAATTTCTTAGCATTGTTTGCTAGCTTGAGACAATGAGTGCTTACACGTAGGCCACAGAAATAATTTAATGACTTAAATCCCACTATTCTTCCTTAGAAACATTATCTGATCAAAAAAAAATTTTCTGAATTCTTAGAGCCAGGCAAATCTAGTACAGCTGGATGTTTCATTTATTACAGCAAGGTATATTGCATAAAGTACTTAAGAGTGAGGACACGGGAGAAAGAAATAAGTTTTCACTACACAGTGGATTTGATCTGATGAACTGAGGCCATTCAAGTTTACCAGCCAACAAAAGAAGGTCATTGCTCTTTAAAATAGAAACATAAAAAATATATAAATATATACGTATATGTATAGAAATTAAATAAAAGTTAATATACTGATGTTGAAATTTACTCTCTCACTTGTTTCTAGCTAGTAAGGACTAGAACATACAGTCACAGGTTATATTAAAATGATAAGACCTCTTTAAAAAAGCACTCTGGATTTTGCACATCCTATCACTATGGGAAATCCACAGTGTCCCTCTGTCCTGGAAGCCATTTCCTTCCTGAACGCTTCTTTCTTAGAAGTTGGAAATAGAGCAGGTAAAAGATCCCTATATATGTAACAGCTTCTGTCTTTTGCAAATACTATTTTACCACATTTTTCTGTGCTGAACCTGACTTTTAAGACAGAAACTTTCAGTTTACAAGCAGTGTACTTTTTTCCATCCCTTTATATATATAGATATAATGATATCCAAATACCAGTTAATGTCATTGAGCAAGAAATCTGATAAGGCTGACAGTGACGTGGATTTTCCCACACAGAGTGGCAAAGCATGGTATTTGAAGAAGGGCTTTTCTGAAAAAGTAGAAGTTACAGTGGTAAACCTCCAAAACTTTTGAATAGACAAGACCAAAACCTAAACCCCAAAAGTAGGCTACAGGAAGCAAACAAGAATTCATGTTGACTACTAGAGCTCAGGCTAAGCAAACCTAAAACATGCCCACAACTTCTCTACAAAATTCTGTGTAATCTCAGGTGGGTATCCTTGCTGAGCTGGTGTGATAAGAGTTTTGGCATTCTGCTTGTTACATATTCATACATCACCCAAATACTTACTTTAGAGCACCTCCACTTGGTGGTATGACTATCATCTCTCATGCCCGTTGTACTCATTCATCCTCCTCCTGCCTTTGCAACGACCTTTTGTGTCATGCAGAGACATTGTGGTTTGGGAGAGAGAAGCTGAACACAAAACTATTTTTCACTTCATGCGAATGGCAACACAAATACTATCTGAAGAGCTTACTGCTGGAGGAAGATAAGGCAAAAAACTATGGTTTTGATTCTCATAGCAGATCTGCCATTGATATCATTGGTCTGCTAGACACTGGATGGCCATTTGTGTAGAATGAGGAATTATTTTTTAAAATTAAGAATAATTTGATTTTACAGACAGACCTGAGTTTATATTGGAGAGGGCAGACCAGAGATGCGCATGTTGCACTTGGGAGGGGATGAATTTTATGAAGACGCCTGGTTCCTAGGTTCTTTGTATTTCAAGCACTGGAACAGGCTGCCCAGGAAAGCAGTAGGGTCACCATCCCTGGAAGTATTTAAAGGACCATGTAGACATGATGCTTAGGGACATGGTTTAGTGGTGACCTTGGCAGTGCTGCGTTAATGGTTGGATTTGATGATCTTAAAAGTCCTTTCCAACCTATACAAGTCTATGATTCCATGATTTCAGTCTGAGATATGACCTTAAGGAAATTCTATCATGCAAAATCTGCTTCACCCTATAAAAGGCAATAGCATTGTGCCAGACTTAAAAATCTGCAGTCCTCCTGCCTGAGCTTTGGTAGATCTCTTGGATATACTCTGCTTTTAAATGTCCCCAAGAATCAGTATTCTGTGAGGTTGGGGGGAAATAAAGCAGGTGTTAATTACATGACAGTGGGAATGGAACAGGGGAAGAAAATCCCAGCAAGATAAAATGGAGTTTATGGAAGCAGCTGGAACACATATTCTGCTTTAGTTAATCTCTTTTTGGCACATTTATATTTGTAAGTTGTGAACTGCCATTGAAGAGGAACAAACACATCCTTCTTTTGTGTGTCATGCTTTCCCGGCAGCTGTAATCTAGGACAGAGGGGCAGGCAAGGATCATACCACCTGCAGCTACTACACTCTGCCCAGCAGCGGCTGGGAATCTCAGCTCTTAGCAACATCCTTATGCATTTATTAAAGCTATACTTAGGACAACCTTCTCTACCACACCTGTAGAACGTGGCTTACAGGATTTTATTATAAACTTTGAGAAACAGGGAGAGACACTGTCCGTTGGAAGATACTCCGAACTTAGAAAGCAGCTTTAGAGAACTGTAGGACAGATGCCAGCTGGAAAATGTGTTCAAAGGGTTTTATATAAAATTCTCACAATTGCAGATTGCAAGAATATGGAAATATATTACATGATATTCCAGTAACAGTATTACCCCTGTTTCTTACTTTTTTCCCTAAGCAGCTGGTAATGGCCAATGTCCAAGATAATACAATGAGACAGATAGATTTCTGGGCTCATCCAGAACTGACATTCCTCTGCCTTATTTCCTGGAAGAATAGGAAGCTTGGTTTTATTAATCTCAGTGGCTGTTACAGGTCTTACACAAACCTTGCCTAAAGGGGAAATGTCTATTTTGCCACCTCAGTGTTTGTAGTTAAAACTGGGGCTTGGTGCAGTCGCAGTGGTTACAGGAAGAGGTAAGAGCATGCTACACCTGACAGATCTATTACAGAGGCTGGAGCTTTTGGTGTCCTTTACCCATGCAGTAACTCTGTCTTAAGATTACTAGTGGGGGAGTCAGCACCCATGCATTTTTAGCAAGAATAGCACGCTCACTGCCACACTATTTAGCTCTAATTCAGGTCAGATACCATAAAGGCAAGATTGTCTATACTAGTTTGTCCAACATGACTATTAATCAGGGAACAGCATTTGAAGACAGGTTTGCAGTAACTAGAAATGCAAATAAAGCATAAGTGCCTTCAAACTAGAGGCTACAGAGAAAGATCAGCAACAGTGTACTAAACCTGGATATGCACAGGAACTTTGCAGAGTCTGCAGAGGATCTGCTTGACATACAAGAGATACTATATAGAACAGAATTCCTTTTTAGACTCATATGAGTAACTAATACTCCTGATGGATGAAAAAAATGTAAGTGAATTTTCAGAAGTAAATATAACATTCTAAACATGAACATGTCACAAATCTTCCAAACCTGGTTATTATATTCCTGGTTAATGAGCAGCTTATTAAAGCAGGAAGTAAAGTCAGCAGTGATTTACTGAACAGTGCAATTGATAAATCACTGCTCCATTGCATCACTAGCTACACAGGACTGAGTGACCTCCCATCTGCTACCTCCTATCTGCTACTGTCCTGCAAAACATGCAATTATTTAGATCAGGCCTGTGTGGGAGCAAGTCAGACATCCTGATTAGGCAACATGACATGTTCTTTGCACTGTTGTAAATGACAATGTGAAGTGCTCAGCACTCCTTCGTGAGCTAATTCATATACAGGATCTGCATGTTTTTAATTTCAGTTCAGTTTAAAAAACATATTTCATTAAAACTGGTGTTAACAGTGTGTGGGGAAGACAGGGAAGCTTTGGCAACTCTGATTGGAGAATTTTAAACCCAAGAGATGTGATTGCTCCTAGTTTGTTTCAGTGGTTTCTTAGTCTGTCACTGTCCTATGCTTTAAAGAGAAAGTGGCACCATCTGAACCAAAGTGGTATAAAATCATACCTGTGCCTCCCCTTCTCTTTCCCCATCCATCATCTTGGCAGTGATAACACGGCTGATTAACGTCCTCTGCTTCTTGGCTTGTGACTGTGCTACTTAGAATTTCTAGCTGTCCTTCATACAAATACAGAAAGCCCAAGGACTTTTAACTTGCTATGCCGGAGCAAGCAAGGCTCTTATGAAGTGATAAAGCTGCACTCAGGGGCGAAACAAGCATAGAAGCCTTCAGGCCCACATGTACTTCTTCAGATAAGATGCATCCAGGCCTAGGCCAACACAAAGCAGCCTTTATCTGCATATGCTCTATCAACCCTGAGATGGATCAAGGGGAGGGGGACAGCAGAACTTCAGTAAAGTCCCAGATAGGCATAGGAAGTAGCCATCCAATGGAGGGTGCAGATCACCTCCCATTGACTAAGTGCTGGCTGAAGTTTCCAAGGCTTTTCAGGTGGAACGCACATTCCTGTGACACAGGGCAAGACAGAAGATACATCTGATCTTAATCTCCCTATGTGCTTAAAACAAACCAACCATCCAGTATATGCATGTGGCTAGCTACATTCCAGGAGCCTGTCCAGAGCCAGTAGACATCAGAACAACTGCACAGAAAACAAGTTGAGGAATTCCTGGAATTTCTGAAGAGTATTAAAAAAAACTTAGCATCCAAATGCAAGTAGGTATGAAGGATAACAGCAGAAGTGGCTGCTTGCCCCTCTTTAATACTTGATTAAGTATAAATTTTGTGAGGAAGTGTGTGAATGTTGAGAGTGTTTTTTTCAGCTGTTCTCTACTTCTCAGATTCTTCGGGAGCAAGGACACAAGGACTTCAGAAAGCCTCCAGAGCACTCAGTAAACCACTGTATTGTAATAATAAGATTTTTTTTCTCCTGTTCATAATTTTCCCAGTTCTCAGAACTATTTGGATCTGTAGCAGGAATATGTCTCCTCTATCAGCAGCAAGATCTCCCTATATGGCAGAATACATTTCACTTCAAAATTCTTCCCAACCCTTTAGGCTATAATTAAGACTTGAAACTACTGGAGCCAGTCTGCCCAACAAGGAAACTTCTCTGAAAACAAAGATTTTGTAAAGGCTGAAAGAGATGATGGCAAACAAGAACTGGCTACTGACTTCTTGAAATTTCTCATATGACTGCTCTTTCATTAAGTCTGGTGAAAAAAAAAAACAGTTCTCTGTGCCTAATTATAAAGTTAAGAACACAGCTTCTCTTCTAAAATGTAGTCTCCAAGTCTTCCCCTCTACCAGCTGAAAGTTTTCATGACTCTGGAAATTAGACTGGAAAGACACATTGTTTGCATTCTATTGTAACACTTGCGTCTCAACAACTCACCCAAATCACCTTATCTCAAGGGTAGTATTGAATGATATGGCACAGCATATTATGAAATCTATAACATCCTGCATTTACACACTGTAAGGAAAGCTGCAATGGATCTTATTTATGCCATATAAAAGGGGAAACTGATTGCTCCTTTTGTGATCATTCAGTCTGGAAAAAAAAAAGAAAAAAGAGAAAGTTCCAGAGAGACCTTATTATGGCCTTTCAAAATACAAAGGGGGCTTATAAGAAACAGGCATTTACCCAGGTGTGTTGTGACAGGATAAGGGGCAATTGTTTAAAACTGATTTAGATTAGACATAAGGATGAAACTTATGAGGATCACAAGGCACTGGAACAGGTTACCCAGAGAAGCTGGAAGCATTTCCACTAGGTTGGAAGTGTCCACCCATCACTGGAAGTGTCCAAAGTCAGGTGGAACAGGGATTTGATCAACCCGATATAGTGGAAGGTGTCCCTACCCATGGAAGGGAAGGGTAAACTGTGTGATCTTTGGGTCCATTCCAACCCAAAGCATTCTGTCATTCTATGATTTATCTCTGCCTCCTGTAGAAGTTCTGCATCTTTGGCTAATAGCTAATAAAGTAGTGGATCTTAGATTCTCTCTCCTATTATACACAGCTCTGATGATTATAACAACCACTTGGACACTAAAGCTTTTAGCAGCACTCCCTGAGTTACTAGTATTTCTGACAGTCCACATCTAAATTTAGCAATTCCCAGAACCAATGTCAGCTCAACTTTGCTATTGCTGATTTAGAATAGGGCTCTGACACAATATTCTCATTCTGAAAATAGCTTCTAATTCTTTACCCAGAAGTGCTATCCTCTTCTACCCACACAACCTGCTGATACACTTATTCTCATCTTCAGTGATGCACAGACAGATTTATGAAGCTTCCCAGTTCTTGTTAGATAAATAACACTGAGCGGAGGCCTGACCCAGATATTAAGGTACACTGAATTTAAAGGACTCTTATATTTAAATCATATCCAAATCTGCAGTTGGAACCTGTCATTTCAGGGTACAAACACCTTCAGGAATAGACCTGCAGGTTGCACACTACAGGATGTGAGTTTGCAAAGTGGCAGCTTCTGCTGATGTGCAGAAGTGATGCCAGAGGCTCCACAGGTTTTCTCAGCATGTAAAGCAAACCTTATGTGCATGTTCAGAGGAGAAGCAATGAGTTTTGACTGTGCACAAGCTTGGAGACTATTTTTCATGTATATAGAAGTGCTCCATGCATATGTGATAGATAGGGCCACCCCATATTCTTAAGTTTGACTTTCTTTCATTAAAGACCCATAAATAATACCTCAGACTTCAAGTCCTAGAGATGGTAATTCATGAAGATAACTCTATCTGAATACAAGTTCTAGGAGAGCTTACAATTTTATAAGAATCTTATTCACAAAGCAGAAATTATGCTGCTTATGTGACATGCCACAATTGAGTATAAAAGCACCAGTGTCTTGCAATTTTCCAGCTTATTATTCAGCAGTAATAGACATGAATGAAAATCAGAAATAAGTAACACTACTGTAACTCCTGCCACTGCTCATCAACAGCTTCAATATACATGTTGCTGTGCTTGTGAGTGAACAGGCCATGTCAAGGCCATGCTGACAATCCATTGATAATATCAACACCATGAGCAAGATCTGGGCAGTCATCTCATGAAGAGAGTTAAGCTGTGATCAGAAAGTCCAGGAACAGATGTCATGCTTCTGTGTTTTCAAAGGGAACTGACAATGACTAACAAGGTATCCCAGCCCTTGTTGCAAGGCAGACTAGGAAAATGATGAGTAAATCAGATCCAAAGCAAATCAACTAGAAAATATTCCAAATTTACAGGAAATTCTATTTCATATCAGGTGGGGAACAGTACCAGCTCTTTGGACAGAGTTTCTTGATCAGTTTAGCCTCTCCATAACTATGAAGAATAGATATGCACTTTGCATGCTCCCAGTCACTTCATCCTGCCCTCTTCTTTGCCTTTGACAGTGACTCTACAACAGCATGGGTGCTCAGGTAACCTGGTGGACCAGATGAGTTGACCCAACTCAAAAATAACTTCACAAAAAGCAAGAGTCATATTAGCTGCACAGCTGCTAGGCTCATACATGCAATATGAAGGGACAACATGGTGTGGGTTTGGGGAGATAAAGAGGAAGAAAGGACACTAAATGAGCAGCACTAAATGAGCTTAGACTGATTGTGAAACTGTCATCAGAACAGACATATGAATCAATTTCCTCTAAAAAAAACAATGCCACAGAACATCTGACTAAATCAACTCCCCTAATAATGTCTGAACATGAATTGCAAAATACCACAGTAACGTAGCTAATGCATACTAAGGACTGCAGTACTTTGGACTCCATGAACTTCGGTCAGTTTGCAACAATAACATTGATACAGGCTGCCTACAGGCATTTGTGTCAATGAATTAGAAAGGGTTGCTCTTCTTGTGATCTTATAAAAGGTGTCCAACTATTTCACACTTACAGGCTAAGCTCAGAGGCATGTGATTATGAAAGACCATCAGATTTCTCATACAAGAACCATCTCACAGATATACAGAAAGATTCGAAAATGCAAACTGAAAGGCTCTCAGAATATAACAAGACAGCCACAAATGCCATCAGAAAATAAAGGCAATGAGTGTCCAAACTTAAGATTTTTTGAGTGGAGGGTGCCGGTTTGGCTTACCAAACTGAACTGCACTTCTGGATTTAAAAACTGTCTTTTTACTAAATAAACAGTTCCTCTCATGAATTTTAGGCCCAGACTGTGTATTGGGCTGCACTGGACAACGCAACAGTTAGGGCATGCAGATGCTCTTTGATCATGATACTCCATCCAGATATATGCTACAAAGGTGCAGATGAACAAGAGGCACCTACCACAACCCCTCTGAGAGCAAGATGCAATTTTGTCAGGGCTCTACGCAGACGCAAAAGCTCAGAAGCATTAAATGACAGACCTCTGATCCCAACCTTTTTGTGAAAATACATCATTAGTAAACAGGCTTCTGTGTTATTTTTTCTTTTCTAGAGACAAATGCCTTTAGGGAAATTCCCTCCTACCTTCCTCTCACACTGGGCAAGAATAGCTGAAAGTACTTCATAAATAGAGCAAGAAGAAATAAGAGCAGAGCAGCTTAACACAAATCTGCAGGAACTGCAATTCATTCCACAAAATTGTAACATTCAGGTATTTCTCTCTGTTCTGTTGAATCTCATCAACCCATTATTTATGGTGAAAGAGGGCCTCAAGTCTGCAGCCAGACGTAAGTCCAACTGTGCCAAGTAGCTGTATGTGTGCAGGGAATCAGCCTGTCTAAAATCCCATTCCTGCAAGCATGAGACTGTACTCTGGCATCCGTTCTCAAGGATTGGTCCCTACACCACTTTGCTCTCTCAACACCTCTGAACACTTGAGCCTGTGCATACTGTAGTAGTGCATGGCAGAGTGTGACTAACACATACAGTAGGTATTTCCTGGAGAAAAATGTGTGGGTGCTTTTTAGAATAGCATGCTCGATAGTGCTGGTTTTTGTTGGTTTAGATATGCAACCTGCTATGCATCTCTCTCAGTGCTGAGGCCAAAGAGGACAAGATATGGCTGGGATGGGCTATTAAAGTGCTAATTTATAAATGAATAAGGGTGATGTAAGAAAACCCCTCCCTAACAACATTACTAGTGAAATGGAAGAGGTGGAGCTTTATTTCTAGATAGGTTTTATCTCAACAGAGGTCCTGATCATAAAAACAAAAAAAAAAGAAGAAAGAATGAAAGGAGATAGAAGACAGTAAGTCAATTTTAAAAAAATATTACTAGAAAATAAAATCCCTGAAGTGATAAACAGAAATTCAGATCACCAAAGATAGGAAATTAGGGAGCACAAATAAAAGATTGTTGATCCTTTCAACAGATCTCACTTTACAACTGTAACAAAAACTTAATCACAGGAAATAAAGTCTATTTGCAGTGCAAATGAGAAGCAGCCATTTTTTGTTCAATAACTTAAATATCTTTGACTTTGCTTTCCTAGCTCTTAGAATCTTGTAATCTGTTTCCCAGTTACACACACCTTAAATTTTAAAGGTATCACCTGGTTTTGAAAGTGTGACTCCTTGAAGCTTCATTTTCTGGAAGCTGAGTTATCAAGACAGATTACACAGAAATAGTTTGGGTTTAATTTTTAGGTATCTGTGGAATATTTGACTTTGGAAGGCTCTGAGTTGAGACTTTTTCAATGCATGTGTTTGGCAAGCTGGCCTCCTACACATTAAAAATATTAAGTTAAAATTGCATGCTTTTGGTAATATTTGGTTGAAGCACAAATCAATTATGGTTTGGGGTTTTGTTGGGTTTTTTCTTTTTTTTTTTTTTTTACAGTTAGTTCTGGAAGGAAGAACCTAGCTGCTATTTTTTTCATCTCTCTGGTTTACCAATTTCAACTGAAAATAAAACCAGGAAAAATGGGTACCACCAGCCAAAAAAATTGGTACTCTAAGTTTTTTACATGCCTGTCATTGAGAATTCCCACTTCTGAAAGGGTGTGTTTTTATCACAGATAAAGTGCTCAAATGCAATAATACCTAAAAGTAAGAATTAAGGATAAATCTATTAAAAAAACCCACCAACAAACCCCCACATATTTGTGAAATTCTGCATGAATCAGCAGTTATAATTTTTGTAAGAAAAAATGAATAAAGCTTTGTTTATAAGGTTATTTTTACTGTTATTTAAACACTGCTTAGATAATATGCTAAATTTATGCAATGATCTAAAAACTTTTCCTGCTAAGGTGAACTGCCATTTATCAAGAATTGTATTTGGTCTTACTGCAGAAGCAAAGAAAGGTAATGATCTCAAAGGTCTTTTCCATCCTAGTTGATTCTATGTAATAAATGTTATGGAAGGCTGACATGAAGTGTTTAGTCATATTAAGATATACAACAGGAGAAAGAAAGGAAAGATCAAGTGAAAAACTCCTTCAAGTGTCCCCAAACAAAACCTGTGGTACAAAGTAACACTTCCTCCTGAGGGATGATTAACTGCTCAGGTTCTATCCTTGCTCTACTTTTGCTGGGCACCCGTGACAGCAGTATCCTATGTCTGATTTTCTCTCTTCTGTGAGAACAGAAAACAATTCCTCACCTCACAAAGATGTCACATTTATGGTTGCAAAGTGACAAACAGACACTAATTGTCATGATTGATATGCAATAGTTAAATTTCTATGAAGTCAATGATGAGGTCAGGAATGATTCAGATCAATCACAGTCATGTGAAAGAATGGGAGATACACAATGGGCTTGTGTTTGGTATTTACGTTCAGTGAGAAATCCAACAAACCATACAAGGCACTGCATTACAGCAGCTTAACTCAGTTAGATGAGCACTTTTTTTAACGCTAGTTTTGCTCTTTACAAAGGTTTTGCCAAAGTGTATTTAAAGAAGGCACGTTAATAGCGCTTACCCTTGGGGTTTTTTTAATACTTCCGTCTCAGTCTACTGACCTCCGAGACTGACTTACTATAGATGTATTTCAATGAATCAGGCATTCCCCTCAAGATGATGCAAATAAGGCACTAAGGTTTGCAGGGAAGGCAGAAGAGAAAAATACCCTAAACCCTACTCTTCCTTCCTCTGAAGATTTTCAACAAAAAAGTGAAGCTTCGCTGTGACCTACAAACTAACTGCCCAGCAATGTTACTTAGCCAACAGCGTTACCATTTTACTTTAGATGTTATTTAGCACCTCTGACTCTTAGAGCAGCAGTTAGGTAAGCTTTTATTTTGTGCCTAAGACATTTTTAAACATGTAAGGATTTCTGAAGTGCGAAGAAACATTACTATTAGTGCTTTTGAGTGTCGTTGCAAGACAGTGACCCCACCTAGTACACGGGAATCTCACTCTCACCACCTCCTCAGGAGAGAGAAGCGTGATAAAGAAGATTGCATCGATCTGGGAGTGTGGATAATCCCGAAGGCAGCCAGTGCCGCAGGCGGCAGGGTGGTTACAGACAGCGGGACACCTGTGGAGACCTGGAGATCCGGGGCTGAGCCGGGGAGGAAGGGAAGGAGGAGACAAGGAGGAGGAAAGAAGGGAGGAGGAGCCGATTGGCTCTCCGGGCTCAGGGAACCCATATGCAGCGAGCCGGCCGTGGGCTGGGCTGGTTTCTTGTCCCCAAGGAAGTAAGCAAAAAAATCAAAAAAGCAAGCAGAGGAGAAGCAGCTCGCTGCCTGGTTTTCTTGGTGAGAGATGTAAATCTGTGCTGGGTGTTGTTCCGTTTCCCCGTGCTTTTAAAGTTTGTTCGCTTGCGGAGAGCAGCCGGGTTGTTCGTTCCTAAGCTATACGTAAAGCGAGCAGCTGGGTAATTTAAACTTAGAGCGAATATACTGGTTTTCTAAATGCTTTTTTTCTCTTCTCTGTTTGGCTTCAAAGGTTGTAAGGGCTGGGCTGTTCAGGGAGGAGGGTGCCTCACTTATCCTTGTTTCTGGAATTGCGGTTCCATGTTTTGAGCAAACAAGTTTTCTGGCTGCTTTGTTTAAAAGCTTTCTGCTGCAGACAGCATCCATTAACTCCGTGCGCGATTGCCTTGCTCCTGCCTTAAAGAAGGGGTTTGACGGGGTGTGGGATTTCAAATTTCTGTGATAAACAAGACCCAAGCTTCATGAAGTCCTAATATCTGGTTTGTGTAACCTTCTAGCAGATTCCCCCCAAAGGTATGATCATTGGTGGTCGATTTCATTGTTAAAAAGTACACTAGAAAAAGAGGAGGGTGGAGCAGCAGAAAAACCTTCTGAAGCTTTTCTGCGGCCTTTTCAGGGTCTTTCTTGTCCCCTGAGCCGTGGAGGGCAAACTCGAGGCCACCAGAGCAGTGCAGTGAAATAGCCCATTCAAAGCAGTGCTGTTTCCTCCCACTTCTTGTTTAATCTCCCTCCCGGGTTCCTATATAGTGCCTTTTTTTTTCCCCTGCAGGAAAAGTGGGGTTTGTTTTGGTTTTGTGGGGGCTTGCTTTGTTTGTTTGGTTCCTTTCTTTTTTTTTTTTAATTTCTCTTCCTTAACTGTTCCCACCCAAGAAACTCGCAAATCTGGCCGGGAGTTTCTTCTCCGCTCAGCCCTGGGTTGCAACATGGGGACGCACCCCCGAAAGCGCTGCGGCAACCCTCCCGCCCTGCCCTCGTTAGATCCCTAATTACCGCCGGGAGTTCCTCCCCACTGTGGAAGCCGGCATGCAGGCCGCCGGCCGTTCCGCGGGTGCAGCCCTCTGTCAGCCTTTCGGGGACTCCATAGGGAAAACTGGCTGGGAAAAACGCATTAGGTGAAAGGGGAAGATGCTGAAAGTTTTCAAACCGCGCTAAGCGAAGCTGAAAACGGCTTCTTTTGTCTGCGCTCTTGGTCCGGCTGCGGAGTTTCAAACTGTCGGATGGCGGCGGGGCGCGGCGGGAGGTGAGGAGGGGCTGGGCCCCGCTTTGTCCCCGCCTGGCTGGAAGCTGGTCCCTTCCCCCCTCCCAGGCTTCTCCTGGGCTCGGCGGGTGCTCGGTGGGATGCGGATGCAGAAGGAGGAGTGGTGGGACGGCTGACGGTGGGTTTGGGCCGATTTCGGAACTGCGGGGGGGCGGGACATGGACACACCGAACCTCCAAGTCCGCCAGTGCGAGCTTCTGAGTATTTTCGAGCGGAAACCAGGACGCCAGGGTTTTAGAGGTTTTGGGGAGAACTTTGGGAGGGGGGCACTGTGGGAGCTCTGGCTGGGGAGCGGGACGGCGGGACCCCGAGGGAAAGCTGGCTCACCTCACTCTGGGGAGGCACAGGAAACACCTGAGAGAACGCTGGGAGAAGCAGCTTGAACTGCTTCCAAGCAAGATCTTGGATTGTGTAGAGATGGAATACTATCTTCACTCCAATATAAACAGCTCGAGTATAAGGCAATGACCAAAAAAAAAAAGTCGCCTGTCATTCTATTCCAGCTATACAAAGCACTGGCAAACTCCGTACATGCTGCCTTATTGTGCTGCAGCATCTTCAGCTAGTGATTGCTGAGGCTTATGCCTGAGGATCTCCTAGCAGTAGTGTTAAAACGGAAACCAACCCGTTAGGCCTTAGCTGAAATAACTTTACTTTTTAGCATACATGAATGCTCGCTCAACAGAGGGCCTCTCTTAGGGTGGGAACCTGCCCTTCTGGTGAGGCATAATAAACAATGCATTAGAATTCAGGCCTGTAGATGGCTTGCATCTGCTTCTGTAAGTTGCTTTAAGCAGGGACATCCCTAATGGCAAGACACGGTAACAGTTTGAACAAAGAACTAAGCATGTAGCTCCAGGTATTAGCAGTTGAAAGCTAAAAGGTAACCAATAGATTGTCACTGTAGCCTTGACCCAAGTGTGCAACAGGAAAAGAGGACTACAGTTATATAGCTTACCAGAATGTATGGATGGACGCTTTGGATAAAATTATATCAAGATGAGAATGTAAAGTATAAGAAACATTGGAATTTATTGTGCTTTGGAGATGTATATGGAGGTTTGAACCCCCACGTGCTCCCAGCACCAATAATAAAGGTCTGTGCTCCGCTTTACAGCGTGTACTGTGAAGTAATTTTTTTGAATCAAAACTACTAGTGAAACTGTTGAAATCTGTTTTGTATGATGCAGTGTTGTTTCACTTTTCCACCCCAGAGAGGGAAGGGAAAATGGTGAGGTTAAGCGAAGAGATAGGTTATTTTTAAAAAAGAGAAAACAGTTGTAATCCAAGACAGGATAAATGCCAGCTTTTCCTTGTTGGGCAGGAGACGTTAAGTGACCATTGATAACCACAGCCATGGAATATTCTAGCAGTGTTCCAGAAAGCTGGACATAGAGCTGGGTGTTGCTCTGGTATTACGGGAGTTCCTGGTTATTCTGCACAGAAGCCTAATATCCATTATGTACAGAAATACAGTATCTTGGTAAAAATGAGGAGTTTTTTTACTAGTAAAGTTTTGGGTTTTCTCTGCTTAGAAATGTACTAGCAGTCTCTGCTTACCAGTTATTTTTCATTGAGTGAATCAAACCTGGATCACTCTCTGCTTCCTCTAAGTTTGAAGCAAACAAATTGCTCGGCTGCCCAAAGCAGCAGTTGGGGCTGTCTCTCTGACATCTGGCCAAACTGGAGTAGTGAGTACTGAAGCAGGGAATGGTAATTCACCTACTGATTAGGGAGAAGCATGTGGAAAACCCTGCAAGACATCGCTTAGCATTTGAAATGCCAGTGGCATGTGTTTGGTGTTATTTTGCATCTACAGTGTATCTATAGTGTTACAGCATCTAGGATGTACCAAGTGTTGCCTCATCTCCCATAGTTATCAGTCTGTGCCTGCAGAATTATTTAGATAATCCTTTAATTTGAAGATGCCACTTACTGAAAGTACAGAAGTACTGAGGGGTTTGGGGAAGCTGCTGTTACTGTAATAGGTCTGCTGTGCCTTGCAACTGGCAAGAAAGTGGAGAGAAGGAGAAAGTGATGGATTAGCATGGCACTACCAGCTCTGCCTTCCATACAGTGCTTGCAGAGTTTAGTGAAGTACCGTCCTCGGTTTCCTAGGATATGCACGTCTCGAGTGAGGCAGATTATTCAGCAGACCTCACAAATCTTTCAATTCTGGCGGAAAGCAGCATAGTCCACCTCTGTTAGATTGGCCAAAAGTGGTGACAGTAGTTTTGACTGGTACAGGAGACAGTGTGCATCTGGAATCTCAGCAATATTCGGGAAATTGTCCTCGCCCTGAACTGAATCTGTGCATTCCTGAGTCTTCAAAGACTACACCAATAATCATGGACAATAGAGAGGCTGCCACTCTTTTGTAAGATTTGCCCTTGGCAGAGAGGGGAGAAATGCTATAGAAGGATCTTTGAACTTAAATTCTGCAGTTAATGGGGAAACCACCAAAATTATGGAAATGGGATGATGAAAGACCTCTTTTGCTTTGGAACTGCAACTTTTTAGAATGAACCTGTACTGGTCGTGAAGTTTACTTGTTGCTTGGGTGGCTGCATAGTCTGATCTTAAACTTAGATGGAATTGTGGCTTGGAGACGTTACTGCTACATGCCCACATAGTTCAGGAAATCTAGCAGATCCCAAGACTGCTTAAACAACTTGTGAACACGTGACCTCAAAACGGTTGTAAGTGAAGGAGTGCTGAAGAGGGGCATATGTTTATACATTGCTAAGACCACAGACTGTAGGAGTTCCCGCCTTGTAGTGCGGACCGAGTTTGCCTGCTACAGACAAATTTCATGAGGTCAGGCTTGACTGGTACCATCTCTAGATTGCTGGATGTAGTCTCAAACTTGAATAAAACATTTGGTCACTCAAAGCTCCCAGGAATGCTGCTATGCTGTGAAGATACACTGTTACCTCTTGCATGAAGTAGCTCAACCTCAGGGACAGCAACTTTGAAATAAAAACCCCTTTTGTTAACACAGGCCACGTTGTTGGAGGTGCTTGGGGATGCAATGGCAAAGAAAGGGATTTTAGCTGGTCCTTTTTATTTAATGCTGAGGCAAGATGCTTTGAATTGAACTTGCTCTTGGCCCAGTAAGTCACTTTCTGTTCATGTATCTTTTCCTGCTATATCCTTAAAATCGTGTTTCTTCTGGCTGAGGCCTGAAGAGCCTTGTGGTGGCTGACTTAAACTAGCCTTTTTATTTAGGGCAGGAAACTTACAGTTTTTCTTCTTTAAACTGCTGCTCAACATACAACACTGCAGCCCCTTCCCCAGCCCTCAATTATTTTTTTTTTTTCATGGAATGTATTTATCTTTTTCCATGGAAAAAGAAACAGAAGTGGATAGTTTTTCTTCTGCTTGACTTGGTTTAGTAAAGAAAGGTTAGTCTTTCACTTTGTGCTGTATACTGGGGTGTATAACCTGTGTTTTATTGGCGAGACTAGACAGTAATTTTGGAATTCTTCCTTGTAACTTTCCTGACTTCCCATAAAATATTTATTCACTATATATTAGTAGGAAGCTCTTGTAGTAGATAATGGGGTGGCAAAGGTGTATCATGCTTTAGACTGTTTTCTAAGGTTCTGGCTGTTTTGTCCAGAAGACCTGAGCAAAGTCCTTGGGGTTATTACAAGTACTAACTTTCTATTGCATTGTTCTTAAAGCTCAACTTTCTAGAATGATGCAGCTTCTTTCATAGATGGTTTTGTTCTTCCTCCTGCCTTATGTCATCCCTGTCTTGTAAGTTCTGCTCCCATCTTTGTAGCCTCCTTCTAGGGTCCATATATGGGTGATTTCTGGTCTGTATCCCAATAAATCCTGTTTATAGTTTCTCTAACTCTGTTTTGCTAAACTGTTCTCACACCAGTTCTCAATCTGGTGCTGTGTGTATGCTGTACATAGTTTAGGTTTTGGCCTTATGTTAATCTTGCATAGAAGTGTATGCATCTATACATGAGATACTATTTTTACTGTCTCTTTGCATTTTTGTGTGACCTGCTATCCATTTCTCCCAGGTTGAGAAAAGTGCTTCTGGTTAAATGCCATTGCATAAGCCTCCTTCCTATGATTTACAAAGACTGTAGTCTTAGAGAAATCTTACTCTTTATTAAATATGTTGGAAGTGTTTTGCAGCTCCTCTGTTTGACTTTTCTTATCTGATTTGCATCTTGAAGCTAGGCCTGAGGAATTGCTTGTTTAGTCCTCTGTTCTGTGGCTTGTTGCAGCCAGTGACTCGTTAGCAGCTCTCAGGTCACTTCAAGTGTGGTAAGCTAGAAACTGCAGGATGTGATTCCTCGCTTCTATTGCTTACTGTAATGTCATGTTTCTTTTAAGTGCATATAGGAGGTGTTGGTTTGATTCTTTCATTTTCTGTTGTAAGCCATGTTTTCATAATAATGAAAAGCAGACAAGTGTCTACTTTTCAATACCTGGCCTTGTTGCATTGCAGAAACGGCTGTATAAAAGGCTAAAATTCTCCTTAGTTCCCACAGAAGTAAGAGAGGATTAAGGGAATTCATCCCACCCAATTTCCAGACAGGCTTAAACAAAGCCTTGCACTGCTATTACTCCAGCCAATCTGCAATGCCTTTGTATATGTTGAAGTGGTTCTCAATCCACTTTATCATAAAAAAACCTGAGTCTTCCTGTCTTGCTTAAAATAAACATGGACACCTTCAACATGAATATAGGAGGAGCCTTCTGTATTGAATCTGTTTTTAAATTTACAAAGAACCAACAGCTCTTTATGTGGAATATTTGAGTGTCTTAAAGTTTTTAAAATGTGAAAACTACATTAAAGCCTTGAAATTTCCGTAGTGGTATAAAATAATTGAACTAGACCTTAGCTAACACTTCATTACTGAACTAAAGGAAAAGGTTAGCTAGCCATATGAATCCAGATCTCATGGAAGTGCTGGAAGGTGGTGGCTTCTGTCAGCAGCTGTTGCAAATGCAGAAAACATTCTACTCTTAGTTCTTTTTGGTTGCCAGCTTTTGCAGTACACTTGGCTTTAGCAAAGTTTCCTTTGTTGCTTGCTTTAACTCTCTCTCCAAAACTTACAATTACTCCCCAGGAAGTGGTATCTTTGACAGAGAGAGATTGGAGAGCATGAATTAAACAGTTTTGGATGGTATCTATTTGATAGAAGTTTGATTTTACTCAAGCTACCTGTACGTCCTAACATAATGCTTCTAGCATGTTTATTCATTTAAAACTTAAAAGTATTTGGGGCTTTCCTATGGCACTCAAGACTGTGAATGCTTTAAGAATTGCAATCTGGAAGTTAGTACTTGGGAGAAATGAACAGTTTGTGTTTGCTAATTCTAGATGATGATTTGCCTAAAGTTAGAGTGACTAATTTAATTCAAGGTGCTGTTTATGTAACTTTAATTAAAACTGTAAGTTCTTTAACTTCTGTTGGTGTATCACAAATGACTAGTACTTCATGCTTCTATAGAAAAATAGTGTGTAAACAGTGTATAAATATATACTTCACTTTTACACTGCATCTGCTTGTTTTGAAAGTTTTAGCATATTAGTGCTGAACTACTCCAAATGGGAATGAATCTCTGCAGAAAGTAACTGAAGCATAAATTATAAGCAAGAAGTGAATACATGGTCAGATAGGCTGCTTGCTCAATTCAAATAGATGAATTTCCTATTAATAAAAGAAGAAAACCCACCCAACGATATTATCCAAGAAGCAGACAGGGTTGTTAATAACCCTTCTCTTCCATCAGCCCCAAGTAGAATTCACTTCCCTCAGCTTAAGAGCTGCTAGCAGCTATGCACAGCAGTGAACAGGAGGGGGTGAGAATGAACAAGGCACGATTCTATTATGAGCTGAGGGAAAAGGGAACAGGGTGTGCAATGACTATCTGTTCTTAAGTACTTGTAGACCTGTGGGTGTGTGGAACAATGAAGTGGCTTAAGCAATACTTGATCTTGAGAGGAGAGCTTTGAAGTGTTGTGGCAATGGCAGCTCTGCTACCTCTGTGGGGTTGATGAGGCATTAAGGGGTCATCTTAAAGACCTTCTCTTGCTCATAATTTTTCCCTCATCAGAAAAGTTATCTTTTAAATTTCATTGTATATGCAGGTGCTTTCTTTGATATTGATAAAAGTATTGGTTTTCTCCAAAGAGCTGCTTCTTTAGGGGAGTGTCTTAAATTACTAGGAGGCCTTTGCATGTACATATGTGATTTGCTAAGGTACATCACTATACATGGTAGATTCAGTCCAGCATTAAACCCTGTGCTTGCTTAGTGTGTATATATGGTGGGGAAAGCATGACCTTGAAATTGAAGACCTGTGTACTTCTCTGACACAGCGAAAATTAGTCTATACTGTCTGGTGTCCATATGCATAGGACTGGGACCTCATTTGCTCCTTAATTTCTACAATGGTGTATAAAGAACTGAAAAATGGGCAGTGTTTCTGACTTCATGACTTGGGTCACCTTAGTGGAAAAGTTTTTAACAAAAGTGTGTTGGCTCTTACTGACCAGCTATTATTAGTATGGGAACCAACACTAATGTTTTGCAGCCCAGCTTCCTCCAAATCTTGTGTATGCGGTTTGCAGGTAGACAAGTAAACCTGCAGGCTTGTCTCCCAGGGCCCTACTTATAGCTTTGGGAATGTAAGTTACTGGAGGAAAAAGATTTGAGGCAGAAGGTGTGATCCAGGACTTTGCTCAGTTGTATACAGAATATAAATGGTGTCTGGGTGGAAGTCTGCATGATACTTGGCTATGGTTGATGAGCCATGATTGAGAGAGAGGCAAGTTTATTCAGCTGAGCCAATTTGCGAAGACTAGATGGGACAATACTCTGGATTCACGAGTTCACATACCTCTTATCTGTGCTTACTTAAATCTGGAGATAGCTAGTCTAACACTAAAAAAAACACCAGTTTCTGTAGCCTGTAAGTTAACCAGTATTTGTCCTGACTTTAATTGCAACTGGTTTTATCATCATTGGTCTAACTGAAAGAACAAAAAAAAAGAACAGAAACCTATTTTCTAATCCACAAATTGAACATGTCATTAGTCAGTCTTCCTGCCTTAGTTCCCGCATGCTATTGATGATGTAACGCCCAAATTTTAACTGTAAACTTTTGCTGCAACACAGGATATCCATCTTGAATTTGATGCTGAATTTGGATCACAAGCTAGAGTATTGTCTGAGGAAGAGAAACAGACTGGAGAGCAGATGAGAGAATATTTGCTCTGGAGTGGAAAACTTAAAACATGGAACTAGGATAGAAAAGTCTAGCCTACTTTAGAAAGGGCCATAGTACAATAGTGCTAGCCTTTTGTTTAAATGAATGCTTTATGTAGTTTAACTGACTGGTTTGGTTTTTTGCTTTTTTTGTTTGTTTGTTGGGATTTGGGTTTGTGTGTGATTTTTTGTTGTTTTTTTTTTGTTTTGTTTTGTTTTGTTTTTTGTGTCTTTTTTTTTTTTTGTGTCTTTTTTTTTTTTTTTACAAGTATTCTAACTAAGCAAAATGAAAGTTATAAAGTTAGGCCCCACAGAAAGGTAGCTTAAACTAGTCTTGCAATTGGTGTGTCAGTGTTAAATTTGACTTCCTCTCTTAGTTTGGCAGTCAGCATGGAAAAATTCTGTCTTAGATAGTTGTTGAGCTTGATTGTCAGGTATTGCCTGTAGACTGGAACAGAAATTGCTTTAGGTTTATGGGGAAAATAGGCAGGACATAACATCTCTAAATCTAGCTGCAAATAAATATTTGAATGGGCTTAGAGCAGGCAGCTGAAAGAATTACTGATTAGGAGAGGCTATGATGTTGTAGCTCTTCAATGTTAACATGCATTGAAACAGGGATTCAGCATTAATGTGTAACTCAAGAATTTGCATTTTCTTGACTACCAGTGTTGGGTTTTGGACTGGATCCTTAACAGCTTGGTATTTCACAATTGTTTTCTCTAGTATGGGGAAAAGCATTTTCTTCAAACTTCAGCTGTAGTCAATCTTCAGCTCAAAGCTGCCATGTGTAACAGGATGTCCTTCTTGCAAGGTTGTCAAGAATATACTTTTGTAGCAAGGTGAATACACTAACATGGGATAGAAAGCAGTAGCGAGCTAGCTTTTTTGTAATGCCTTACCCACTTCTGCAGGCAAGGTGTACTTAAAATATTCTGAGATTAAGTGATATATAGTCAACAGAAAATTCCTTGTACCACTTGTACAGAAGCTTCCAGATAAGGTTCCAAATACGAACAGAAATTACCTACTATAAAATTGGAGGGTGGGAGGCTTTCTGGAGGCTATAGAAAGTGCTGACTGAAGTCTTACTCAGAGGCAGAAAGACTGGTGCTGCACAACTGGTTTTGATACTTAACTCTGCCATCCGTACCTGATAGAGTAACATTAACAGCTGCAGCTAATATGCTCTTCCTCTTTGCCACATGCTTTTGCCTTAGTACATGGGAACTGAAAGGGACGTGTACCAATTTGGCATGTCTTTAAATACCGGCACTGTGAAAGTGATCTTGCATAAATGCAAACTGCTGTTCAGCATAGCATTAGAGTTCATCACTGGCATCTGCTGAAACAAATGCAATAGGTTGTACAGTTGGTACCATTATAGCCTTTGTAGCAGTGTTTTAGAGCTCTGACTTGTCTGCATGGAAGTTAAGAACTTGGTTACCCCTCAGAAAATGAGGGCATGTGCCCTAAATCATGTCACTGCCAGACATTGAAACTTTGGAATATGATCATTGTTGTCAGTATAAAGAATTGCCTCTTTTAACCCAATCTGCTGAACACAAAGCAAAGAATGTCATGTTGGTGCTTGTGCATTTTGCGCAGAATCCCTTAAACTAAATGACTCATATTTTGGAGGCTTTCATTATGGAAAATGCAATCCTCCCTTCTGGCTTGTATGGGGAAGAGTCCACAGTCGTAGATATCCTAGGTTAAATCAACTGAAAATTACAGTCTAAATATAGATAGATTGGTGCTTCAAAGATGTGATTCTGCTCCGCTCCTGCTACCTGTACAGTAGCCGTTTCAAGGAACTAATCCTGATGAAAGCAATATAAGAAGGCGAGTCTGGCCTTTCTGGCAGATGCCTCCAGTTGTATTTGTTTACAGCAGCTGGGAAGCTTCCTGCTCATTTTAGAGTGATTTCTTAAGTTTCCCCTCCCCATTTCCACCCAGCCGTTATAGCAAGTGCAAGCCCTCTCTAGAAACTAATGTCTCTGCCGGCAGCTAGCTGCTTCCTGGCACATACTCTGCTTCCAGCCCTGAAGGAGTTGAAGTGCTTTACTCAATTGCCATCTAATGCTCTGCTATCCTTCAAACAGAGAACACTTCAAAGATTGCCCCAGCACTTAGAAACGTTATGTATCAATGAGCAGCATCAACTGGTTGCAGCTTTCAATGTCTTATTTTTGCTACTGTAGTTATTTCTGATACAAAGCTTCCCTGGCAGAAGCGCTGTACTTCAATGTCATTTTGGGTTTGTTTTGGGTTTGTTTGTTTGTTGGATTTTTTTGTTTGTTTGTTTTGTTGTTTTTTTGAAGGGTGGGTTTTTTTGCCTTTTTAATAAGGGGATTGCTCTTAATGGAGCAACCTCAGAATCATTTCAGGAGTTCATGTTTTGGAAGGTGTCTGGTGTTCACTTTCAGAAAATCAGGTGTCTGCAGAATCTAAGACCTCAACGCATGCATAGAAAGTCTCAAAGAATGCTGATTCTACCATCCCAGGAAACTGCACCCTGGCTGCTAGTTGCTAAAGAACATGCAATCAAATATGACAATGCAGAATATGGGTTAAATGTTCTTGAAGCAATTTGGAAAGCTACTGTCAGTCCTCCCTGCATTGATGCTCCTTATCAGTGCAAGATCTGTGACCTGACTCAAAACTTTACATAGATCCTATAGCATTAGATTGTTTCTTTTTCCTTTGTAATCCTATTGTCATTTTGACCATATTTCCCTACAGGGTATCTGTCCACTTTGCCTTCCATTTCTCACCAGTTTTGTACAGAGCAAGGTGTAACAGTGGAAGTTTTGAAATTACTCAAAATTATTTTCTTTGCAGGCTCTGTGCTTGTGCTTTCTTTCCATCTTGGTGCTTGCAAACTATGAATGAAGGCCTAGTTGGCTAAGCACCATTTTTTTCCCTAAAATTAACTTCTGTCACTGTGGCAGGAAATCCTAGAAATGTCAGGGGTGTGACTTGCTCAGTGTTCTGCTTGGATCTCTTTTGTGAGATAGCTCATGTATAAGAGGAACCTGAATATTAGTTTCAAATCAGCTTATTATACATTAAGTTTCTTCAGATACTGGGGAGTGCAGGAGGAGAACACAGGCCAGGGTACAGATGATAGCATGACTTATGAAGGCATATGTTAGCAATGGGAAAATGGTCAGAAGAGCCTGGGTTTTTCATAATCTTGTACCTAAAGCCGTAAGCAGCAACGTCCATTCAGGCTTTACTCCCCTTAACTTAGGCATATACTTTCTTACCCTTTAATTAGTCAGTTGGAAGAGAAAATCTTGATAAACATGTAACTTTGTGTTTTGATGGCTTATTTGATGTGCTAACGGTACTAGATTTCCTTTAGTCTTTTGGTGTGTAAGCAGTACATAAATCAGTACCGCTTGAGATGAAGAGTTCCATTTCATAGGAATTGTAACTGTTTAAATTGCTCAGAAACCAAACACAGAAAAAAATAAAAAATTAAGCTCTACCTAAACAAGACTCTCAAATGTGCCAAAACATGCATTCTTTGAAACCTGTAGCTCCTTTCTGAACAGATTTTGGAAGCTTCAGGAAAGTCCAACCTGCTCTTTCAGGATTACTTCTTTGTTACACTAGGCTTGACAGAACTGTCTGAATTTAAATCCAGGTAGGGCTAATCTTTATCCCTGCAGCTTCAACTGAAGTGTGCCTGCTTCTCTGTCACCTCTGTGGGCACATTTCATGAATACTGTGGAAGTGGTATTGCAGCTTAGGTTCATGTGACATCTGAAGTCTTGCAGCAGGATGGAGCATCTCTGCAGCGTGCCTTCTTACCTGGACATCTCATTCCCCTATCAAACAAGTTGATCTGGAGTAGCTGATGTGACAGGAATATCCTAACTTTAGCCCATAAAGCCTGTCCTAAGGCTTCAAATTTTCTGTAGTAATACACAGCCTGTTAACCTAAGAACTGAAAAGACCAAAAGCTTTAGAAACAATGTGCATTACATCTTGTTCTACAAAGGAAATCCTTGAGTCCTGTTATGCACTTAGGTTAGGCTCTGGATACAGCTTGACCTGACTCAACCAAGTATTTGACACTTCAGGGTTTCAGCAAGCTGCTTTTGAGGGGAAGAATTTGTGATGAGCTGTTGATTGGCTTGTTGAGCAACGATATAAGCTCCAGAGCTATTGCAAGCTACAGAAGGTCAATGTGGTGAGGATGAGAGGGCAGGGCTAGGGAAAGAGCAAGACCCAAACTGATAGCAGTAAGCTTCTGATTGATCTCATCAATCATGTGGAATTGCACCCTTAAATTAAGTGGTTGTTTGATACAGCCAACAAAATATAGACACAAGAGATTCAGCAGTTCTTCAGATGACTGATGTTTGAAACTAGACAATATTTGAGGTGTTCCTTGTATATCTTCCGAGCTTTCTTTATCTAAGAGTCGTTGATATGAAAGTGATGGTTGCTACAAGCTGAGAGTATAAACCAGTTCTATTTAAAATAATGTTTCCTGGAATATTCTGCTCTGCCTGGGAAAGCCACTTGTGACCTAAACTTACCTTCTGTCTGAGGCAGAAGGAACGAAATATATATATAATCTATTACAAATTAATTGAAGCCCAGCCTGTGTATTGTACCACACGAGAAAATTTGGAGCTGAGAGTTATAGTGTGTTCTTCTGGGCAATCTTAGTTGGTCTCTCTCAGGTTTAGGTTTTATTAGAGTGGTGGTAGTTGGAAAAAATCTCCATGTTGGAGTGTCTCTTGTATGAATGTTGTCTCTTCATGGTTCTTCCCGTGGGGGTCTGTCTCTGTTTTTTCACATTTGAAGTGTCTTCAAGTTTCTTCAGGGCCTCTCTTGTCTGTCTCTCCTCAGTGGACTTTCTAAAACTGTTTCACTTCTACTCTGAAATAGACTTAAAACTGACTTTTTTTTTCAAATATTGGCTGCCATGAACATTGAGAGTAGCTCCCTGAAAGATTTGCTTTTCTGCAGTGGTCACTCTACGGACTCTGGAATTTGCGTAACAAACTGTGCCAGCTTCACTTTCATCCCAAAATATATGCTGAATGCGAAGTACAGAATTGTAAACATGTGCTACATTAAAATGAAAGTAGAGTTTGTGGAAATATAAAAAGGTTAAATAACAAACTTGTTTAGGGAGCAGTAGGATTGATGCAGGGTGAAGAAAACCTTGCAGTTCTTGCATCTAAGAGAAGACTTCATGCAGTTGTGAATTTTAAATCTACTAGCAAGGAAGGCAGCTATAGAAACTGTGTATGGGTAGCTTGTTCTCCCATTCTCTCTCCAGTCTTGCAGCGCACCTAAAAGCTTCCAAGTCATAAGCAAGAAAATGCATGCCAAGAGGTAAAACACCTTAATTATGGTCAGAAAAATTACCATCAAGCGTGTTTTTATCTCTGTTCCACCATGCTTTCTCTTGCTAGGAGAACATGTTGGTGTGTTTGGTGGTATGGCTGGTTTTTTTCTTCCTTGGAATTATGAGAATCAGCTGGAAATGAATAGCTCCTATGGTGACTCAATCTGTTCCCTTGTTAAGGGAAGGGGCATGACTAAGCCCAAAGGATGTTTGTTGCAAATGGACTACAAGCAATTCTGAAAATGAAAGACTATTTGTGCATAGACACCTTCAATGCCAGCCTTCAGGTTTTTCTGAGGGAGATAGGCCTCCTTAAATTTCATTGAGTATTGCTCATCTATATATATAAGTTGTGAAATAGCAATTTAAAGTTTTAACTGAAAGGTATGTTTCTGAAGAGGATTCTGAACTTCTCTTCACTAAAGACTGATCTAATTCCCCTGAACTAGAGTAAGGAAATGACAGACCAGACTGTTCCAGTCTAAAGTCAGTTGACTTTATGGCTTGTTTTTTCTTCAAGCAAAAGCTTAAGTTTTCTTCCCTGACTTCCAGGGATTGGGGTGCTAGGGAGCAGAAAACTCAAGTCTATGTGTATCTATTGTCCCCTGATATCTGCTCAATAGTTAAGATGTTTCTGTGGTCACTTGCATTTTGTAGTGGGTTTCTGATGGTTTGGTTATTGGTGGGGTGGTTGTTGTTTTTTGGTGAGTTTTTTTTGATTGGTATTTTTTTGGGGTGATTTGTTTGGGTTTGGTTTCTTGTTTTTTGGTTTTTTTTTCTTCTGTGTGCACTTTCTTTCCCCCCACCTGGGGACTTTTATTGTTACCTAGTGGTAATAACTATCATAGAATCATAGAATATCACATAGGTTAGTTTCACTGCTAGTCTTCAGTGACCTCTGTCACTTCAGCGCTAACTGCTGCTGTCATTTACCAGATAACATGGGCGATTGCAGGCTGTTGCCAAAACACCTTAGCCAAGTGTAATCTAAACCAGTTCTTTAGTGTATTCTTGTGTTTATCAAGGTAAAGTTTGCTTCAAGTGGTTAAATAGATATTCTTCCTGCTCCCTTTACTTTCAGAAAAGTCAGACAGCTGCTTTTAAGCTATCATGAAGGTTGAGCTTTTTTATTCTTAGACTTTGTAAAGGGAACTGGGGGAGATGCTGCTACAGCACTTGTGCTGACTGGCTAACTTAGTGCAGATTTTTGGAAATGAGCACACAAGTAAGTTGGAGGGGGAAACCAGAACTTACCCTCACTCTCAGGAAGTTAGTGGGCATCTTCAGACCCACTCCTCCAAAAGGAGCTATCAAATGTCTGGATTTCTGAAATACTGCAGCTTGTTTGCATCTCATCTGCAAGAGTAAGCTTTGCAATAGCGTTGTGCTGTAAAGTTGCTGAGTTGATTACTCTGAGGTGCACTGTTTAGCTTCATGTTTTCAAAATAAAAAGGGTTTAAACAATACTATAAAAAGTGCTGACTTTTATTCACCAAACTGCCCATACAGCTTTTCTGTTGTACACTATAATCTGCAAGCCTCAACTGCACCAGTGCATGGTTTTCATTTTGAGCAGGCAGTCCTCTCCCTGCACAACAAAATTGCTCTAAGTTTTCTTATCTCTGTGTAGCCTGTTGCAGTCTCATGATGCTACCTAGTTGCAAGACCTCAAATGGGTAAAACAATTTAAAAATGTGTTGCATGTGACTTCAAATGTAATAGTGGTAGCTTTTGTTCTCTTGCTTTGAGGGCTGTATTTTTGTCTTAGAGGTGCTTAGCTTGTGGGGTGCCATCATTTTTATGCTGCTAGTCTGACATTTCTTGCCTGACAGGAAGCGTGCTCTATTGTTGGGGTTTTACAGGATGAGCAAGTTGCTGCAATTTCAGGCTGTTCTTGTTTATTAGATAGGAGAGACAACTAGCTACAAGAACTGAATTTTACAAAATGTGGGGTGAGAAGGCTGGATTTGGGTGGCTTTTGGTGCTTTGGATACTTCACGAAGAACTAGTTGGTAGCAGAGATGGCAGTGCTGCATTGTTAGTTGTCTGGTCTTAATAGTTGTTATCTACGACAGAGAGATGCCTACCTGAAGAGTCTGGTACACCTTAGTGCAGAACTGACCTCTGCTCTACAGCTCGGGTTACAAACAATCCCTGTCTGCTGGCCGTGGTAGTCACACGGCTGCTTCCCTCCCACATCCCTGCCCGCGGGGTCGAGGCAGAGGAGCAGAGCCGCTCTGGAGCCCCGGGTGCTACCATGGCCGGGGCAGCGAGCAGCGATACGGGAGCGGAGGCAACCTGCAGGCGGCGCCATCCCTCAGGGCGGAGCCTGCCGCCCGACGAGGAGCGAGGGCATGGGCGGACCTGCGCGGCCTGCAGCCAGGCCGGGCCCGGAGCTGCGGGCCTTGGCTGCGTTCTGCTCGGGCCCCGGCCCTGTTCGCCGGGTGGGCGGTAACGTTGAGGGGAGTGAGGCCCTCTGGGGGCTCCCCAATGCTCCCACATCTCTGTGTGCGTCTTGCTGTCATATATAGGCCACCCAAGGACAACTTGTAAACTCGGGCATTTGTAGGGTGTGTCTTCCTTCTGAGCTTAGAGGAATGGAAAAAAAAATCTCATCCGTTGGTTAGTGGCAGCGGGTTTTTCTAAGAATGAGCTCCTTGTGCAGAACTGAAGCCTCTGTGTCAGGTTCTCCTTCACCAGCCTCCTGCCAGCTTGCTATGTGCCACTGACAGCCTCTAAGGAGTTGCCAGGCTTAATTAGAGGGGTGGGTGGTGGTGTGGGGAGTGTCTGAGTAGTCAGTTCCATGACCAAACCTAAAATGTTAATGGCAGCTTACTAAAACTTTTTTCCTCTCCCATCTCCTCACAGTTGGTAGGTATTCATCTTCATGGAGACAAACACATGAGAAGATCCGTTCAGAACTGTGGTGTTCACCTCAAGATGCTCCAAAGAGAAAATACTCATCTACAAGTCTCATCTTTCAAAACTGTCTGCATTCTTTCAGTCAAAGAAAAACATTTTTGGAGAAAGATGACTTGTGAACAAAGCTGGCTTTGCAAGGATACTCAATGAAAGACAACATGCCTTACAATGGACACTTATCTTGAAGGGGTAACACTGTGCTCTTAAACTGAAACACATGCACTGTGAAAATTGATCCTGAACAAGAATAAGGATTATAGAAACTGCATCAGAATGTTTGTTAGTCCCAGAAGAGTCAGAAAATGCCATTTTTTGCAGATATTTGCCATGTGCTTCATACTGTGTCTCATGATTTTTTGGGGACCATTTGATAATCACATTGTGAGTCATATGAAGTCCTATTCATACAGATACCTCATAAATAGCTACCATTTTGTGAATGACAGCCTGTCTATCAACAGGGATAACTTGGACAGAGTGTCAAGCTACCAGTACTTGATCAACCACAGAGGGAAATGTCATCAGCAGGATGTCCTTCTCCTATTGTTTGTGAAGACTTCTCCTGAAAACCGTCATCGGAGAGATGCAATTAGACAAACTTGGGGAAATGAGAAGTATGTTCATTCTAAACTTAATGCCACCATTAAAACTCTCTTTGCTTTAGGACGACCAATCGATCACCTGCTGCAAAGAGAACTTCAGCTGGAAGACCAGAAATACAATGATTTGATTCAGCAAGATTTCTTGGATACTTTTCACAATCTTACTCTTAAATTGCTATTGCAGTTTAGCTGGGTGAATGCCTACTGTCCTCATGCCAGGTTCATTATGTCTGCAGATGATGATATCTTTATCCATATGCCAAATCTTGTTGCTTATCTCCAAAGTCTAACACAAATGGGTGTTCAGGATCTCTGGATTGGTCGTGTCCACCGTGGATCCCCTCCCGTAAGAGACAAGAGTAGCAAATACTATGTTCCATATGAAATGTACCAGTGGCCCTCTTATCCTGACTACACCGCAGGAGCTGCATATGTAATATCAAATGATGTAGCAGCTAAAGTATATGAGGCTTCATTGACCCTCAATACAAGTCTTTATATAGATGATGTTTTCATGGGTCTCTGTGCCAATAAAATGGGAATTGTACCACAACATCATGTATTCTTTTCTGGGGAAGGAAAGGCTCCGTATCATCCCTGCATTTATAACAAAATGATGACATCTCATGGACATGTATATGACCTTCAAAAGCTATGGAAGCAGGCTACAGATCCTAAAGTTAAAAAGTTCTCTTCAGGAGTTTGGGGTAGAATATACTGCAGGATAGTCAATATAATGCTCCTCTGTAAACTATACTATGAGGACACATATCCTTGTTCAGCTGCATTTGCTTAATACTTGAATGTCTGTGTTGAAGATCCACTGAGCCAAAACAGAGCAACAACTTTTTAGCTGTTTATTCAAAAGATAACAGCTAAATGTTACATTAAATGTCACATGTGAATGGGGAGGGGAGGGAAGATGGTCCTAAATTCTATCCGGAAACTTACTGGAATAACTCTCCTATTATACTGCAACTTTTTACAAGTTTTTTTACACTGTTCAAGGGATGCAAGTCTGGATTAAATAACTATAATGGATTTGACTTTTAGACTTTGAAATGCAAGGTGAAAATGTGTTATTTTGAATTTGTCAGTAAGTCTGAAGCTTTTTTTCTTCAAAAAAAAAAAGCTATGTGAACTAAGGCGCATGACAAAAGTTTGCTATAACAAAATGGAATACACATTTTAAAACATAAGGAAAGTAGAACTGACTTGATGAATGAGGCTTGCAGTAGTTTAAAGCAAAATATTACAAATATTCACCATTTCTCAATGCTTCATATAAAGTAAATCCAGACCTGCACAACTGACAGTGAGTGCTAAAAGTGATGACCTCCTACAGTCTTTTTCTCAAAGCTCCCTAAACCTTTGAAATAGGGAAACAGTGTTTGAGTGCCCTCTGACTTGCTTGTTTTAACAAAGGAGCTTCCTTTAGAACTTGAAAAAATAAAATATTACTCCATGTAGCTGGTTTTGCTAATCTTTCTGCCTTCTGAAAACTGAAGCGGTATGTTTAAATTGTCCAATCATTAATAAGCAAATAAGCTAAATGAGTTTCCTTTTATCAATGCTTCTGTTTTCCAGTATTCATGGTACTAAAAAGCAAGCAGAAGTCCCTGACAATGTTACTTATCTAATTTAAAACTGTTAAAAACTTTAAAAGGCAAAATGTCATGATTATACTAACAAAGAGAGATAGTATTTTCTGCACAAATTTTGACTTCACAGTGAAGGGATAAGGAAATGGTGATGCACAGAAATTCAGTACACAAATCAAAATCACTAAAGTATTTCTCCTGGAGTCTGAAGTACAAGATAGTCTTTAAAATTTCAGGGCAGTTTGTGTCCACAACCCCCTGTATCTTGAATATATTTCAATGTTAATATCACCTGCATGAGGAACAACACCTGTGTGTTGTAAACTGGGCTAGAACTAAGTGATACTCAAACGTCAACTATTGTAAGTTGTACTGTGGCACCATATAAATATTGCAGAGAACCAAAGTTCTAGCATGTCTGCAGTCTTTTCTTGTATAGCTCACTAATAGTGTTTTTCACAGACTCTCAGGATATTAGTATTTTAGCTGCTAATTGCCAAACCTGTGGTAGCTCTTCCTGGAATAGACACAGCTCACACAAGGTACAGTCAGATACTGCTTGTGAACTGATTCATTTGATGGGAACAAGTTTTAGTGGGGAACTACTTCTGAATGCTTGATTGAGTCAGGTTTATCAGCAGAGCAATGACAATGCAAAAGCTCACAAATTGTCAAGCCTCTGTTCAAAATATACTAATTACATAAGCAGTACTACTTGCTTTTGGGCTTTCGGTCTAAGACTAGCCTTTTTCTTCTTGCCTGAAGCTTCTCACTGTGTGCATTACTGATCTGTGTCTTCTGACTTTACCGTAGAACAGCTATACAAGACCTGGCTGCAAGTAGTAAGCTTTGTTTAAATGATCGCTACTGTTCTTGGAGCTGTGCTGCAGGTTTTAATGGTTTGAAAAACTAATGGTATATGTTAGCATAGACAGAATCCAGGATTGAGCTTGCGTACTGTTCTCTATGCTGCCATTTCAGATGGATGGTAGGTAGCTATTGGAATGAAGTGAAATATGTACCTTTCTGTAATTGGTTTTCCATAAGGAAAAGAATAAGAATCCTAACCAGACCCAAATGTCGGGTATATAGAGAGCCCAGAGATATATCATCAGTGTCAGAATGATTGAAGAATTTAACAGCTGTACTTCAGAAAGAACAAGTCCATCTCCTGTTCTTGCCTAAACAGATCGATTACAGTACTAAAAAAAAAAAACAAAACCCAAACCACCAAAACCCACACTCAAGAACAACCACCCCAGGACAACCCTAGATGTATATAACCTGTTGGCTTAGGGAGAATGAAATCCACATAGAGAAAAAGTAGTATTCTGTACTGACTGAAAGCTGCTTCATCAGATCTCTGACCTCTTGTGATGAGCCATTTAAATTAAGCTGCACAGCAAAATGACCTTCTAGAAAAAGCTGCCCTGTTCAATGTATGCAAAGAGGGTTTTCATACGCAATAGTACATTTTGGTTGCAATACTAAGACTACAGTTTTTTCCAGCATAACTATGTGTTGGTATTTATTGTTTTCACTCACACAGGCAAAGTAAAGTAAGTTTTAAGTAGCGTAAATTAACTAACATTTAAAACACTGTTTAAATGTTTGCCATTATCTGAAGGTCCCTTTTGACTATTGAAGTACTTTGGTTTACAGCTGGTTTGACTTTTGTTTAAGTTGCATCTTAATCTTAAAAGAGCCTTGATGTTGGTAGTATGCATTTTCTTTTGCTTCAGTGAAAAGAAGTTGCTTGCTGAATAAAAAAGAAAGCATGAAGGCACTCCTTTTCAAATAATGGAGACGCTAGAAAACTTCTTATTTTCTGGTTCTAAACTTTGACTCAAGATTTGTACACCTTTATCTGGAACCTTTTTTAACAATAGTCTTGGTGCTCCAATGCAGGGCTGTCAGGTTTTACATCTGCAAATAAAACTGCATCAGCCTGAATGGTCACTCCTCATTGAGTTTGACATTGTTGCACAGCATATTTAATGCTATTTTTTTACCTGTTTGTTTGGTTTGCATCAGTTTCCCTTTGATATTACTAATTTTTATACAAAATATTCAATATTTATTCGTAAACTTTGCTCTGTACCACAAAAAGACAATTGTTTTGTAAAACTTGTTTTTGAATAAACAGACATTTCTTTTAAAAAAACAAACCAACAAAACAAAGCTAAATATCTCTTGTTGCTTTCTTTGTAACTGACTGTCTTACCTCTGATGTGTCTAAATGCTATTCTGAGATCCCTCTTGTTAGAGGATTTCAAACTGCTTTCCTCCCTCCTTTCCCCTGCTTCTATCCTGCCTTGAATCAAACCTTTTTTAGAACAAAAGGTGAAGTAAGTGTTCTTGAGAAAAGAGACAGCTCAAAAACTTGTTTACCAAGTTTCTAGGTCTAAAGTTGTGTAAAACCTCCAGATATTAGAAGCTTTACTTGTTAATATTAACTCCAAAGTTGTATGTTCTCTTCCTGTAATCATTCCTCAAGAGATGTGTATCTATTTAAATAACTTCTATTTCAGATCACACTTTGCACCTTTTGAAAACTAGCTGATGGTTTGGAGACCAGTCATAATATTTTCATAGGGTGCAATTAAATTCAGATAGTAATAAGTAGCATTTTCATATGTGCCTGCAATTTGTCTGGCAGAGTAGACAAGCTACTGTTTTTAGAAATGTAGTCTTTTACATCAAGTAATTTCAGTGTATACCTGTGTGAGAGAGGCATAATGTAAGTATAAATTATCTAAATCATACTGAAGAAGAGAACAAAGAAAATCATGTCAGTGAGGATTGTGGGTTTTGTTGTGGGGTTTTTTCTTTGTGCGTGGTTCTTTTTTTAATTGTTCCATTTGGCCTAGAAACAATGCAGTTCAACTAAACTAAATTGTGTTTGCTTGATGCTTTCTGTTAAACTAAATGACTTAACTATTTGGTGTTTTAGAGTACATCATTAATAATCTTTTTCTCAAGACTTTGCAGATAGGGAGAAAAGATTACTGGTTGCATTTAATGAAAACAGAAGCTTCTCAAAAGCATATAGTCAACCATAAATATCCTGAAAGCAGTGAGATTAATATGGCCATTTTGGTAAATACTTGCAAGGTTTATTCTAATGACTTCTCATGTCATGTAATTAATGCTTCTAAGAAAACAACAACCCCCCAAAAACAACAAAAATCCCACCCCAAAACAAACTCAGAAACCCCAACTAAACCACTAACTCCAAACAAAAGATAAATCTTGCTTGCTTTTCCAGCTTGATAGACTGTGTATAAATGTATGTCTGTAAGTATTTCAGAGTCTTGATTATATCTAAATAGTGAAGTTATATAAAATGTACTATAAATGCAGTTATTTGCACTCTAAGAACAACAAAAGGATACTGGTTCACATGTGCAGCCTTACCTCCTTCTTGTTGACAAGTTCTCATCACTTTCACTCATCACAAGGACTCTGCTAGATCCTCCTTGGCTGGCTTCATGCATCACTTCAATCTGAATAAAAAAGGACACAGTAAAACTGAAAATACTTAATTGCTGATGCTGCTATTTCAGAATTTTTAACTTTTTAAAATAATAAAACCAGATCCTACCTAGTTTAGTAACTCACTGGACAATTTAAAATAATTCTAGATGTGTAGGTTGTAAATCAAGAGTACTTTCTCTATATTTTTCTGCTTTCTTGCTCAGTACTGATATGGGAGGCATTCTTGACTCCAGGCAGTGTCTTTATGTTCTTCTGCCACAGAAGGTGCATTATCTCCTAATGTAGATAATTGCAGACATAGCTGTCTGTTCCTTAGACTCTGAAATACTATGGATTTTTTATTTCCTGACTGAATAAAGCCCAAAGACTTCAATTTTTCAGAGTTCTTTGTACAGTACCATCTGGAAAAGCATGGGGAAACTGCCTTGTGCCTCTGAGAAGAGCTTTTGTACTAGGAGCAGTATTATGTAAGTACATATGCGCTCAAATACTGAGCACATTATGCATTTGCAAGGGCTGTCCCCAGGTTGAAAGGGACTGAAGCTTTTTACATAATATTTGGAGAAACACTAATTTTTTTCCTTGTCCAGTCTTGCAAAGTTAGATCATTTAAAGTGTGCTCCAGGCAAGTTTTAGGCAGGCTTTTCCTCCCTTTGCCTGCAGCTTTGAAAGTACTAAGCACTACTAAGGTTGCTCAAAGGTAATCTCTTCAAATTCAGTGAAACAACTCGGTGGCTGTGTTTGCAGTTAATCCAAGACAATACCTAAAGTCCAGCAGAGTCTTTTAAGTTCTTGAGCACTTTCATTTTTAAGGGCTGATTCTGGCAGAGGGAAAAAGCAGCAGCCTGTCTTATGGTCTATGCAGCCAAATTTATTAGCTGGTTGGTGATAATGGAATCCATTAATAAACTATACTCACATGAATTAGTGTCAGAAGTAAAATACAAATTCTATAGCAACAATGGAAGGGAAGGAGAGTGGGCATAATTTGCATTGTAGTCTTGTAAAGTAGATTTAAAAATTAATGAATGGATGTTTTCATAAAGCCTGTACCAGGTTGTTACATATACCTAACTCTAGAGGTGGGAGGAGTGAAGCTAATCACCTGCATTATTGATGAGAATAAGACTGTTTCCAAAGTCACTTTATATAAGGTTAGATAAAGGTGAGAACAGCTGTATGATGCTGGTGATGACTAGATTTTATTTTGCGCTTATTAGTGAAGCTGTAAGGCTGTTTTGGTAATTTCAGAAAGTGAAAGTGAATTTAATTTTTGCTTTTCACCTTTTTGCAATAAAGGTCAAATGTGTCAGCAAATCAGGGGTATGAATAATAGAAGAGTTGGGTTGAAGTAGCTTGCATTATATCAAAAGTTTAGTAGGATTGTGCCAGGTAGACACTTGATACATTTTTAGCTTTTTGTACCTCAGGGTAACACTATTCCTCCTCTTCTCCCCTCTGAATATTCCCATCCTCCCAGAAAATAAAAAACAATAAACTAACAACCCCCCCAAACCAACTATTTCTAATCCTGTTAGTGGAGAAATCATATAGAGGTCAAATCAAACCATGTTTTTATATTTAAAGCAAAGTAGCACTTTCATATGTGGCTGTTACTGGTGTAAGAAGTGCTAAAGTATGAGTCTTGTTTTGTGGACTCCTCATTAAAAATCAGAAAGTCCAAAATGTTTACTTTAAGAGTATCCTCATTAATAGTGGGCTGAAGTGGAAACCACCCAGAGAACTTTAATTATAAAATGTGATCTCTGTTACTGAATATGTTCTCTTACAGAGCTCACCTGTAAAAAACACCTTTAAAATAACTAATGACCTATGAAAAAGTTAACAACTGCAACTTCAAGGGGCTAATGTGTCATTTCATTTCCCTGGGGTTTAACTTATTTTAGGTTGGGACAAAGCTTATTCCCTTCCTTGTCTTCCCCCACACTGCTGAACAGTATATAAAAGGATACTTGCTGTTATCACCCTTTCATGAGGCAGTCAAGATCATATATCTCCCATACTACCCAAGTTCTTTTGCTATTTTTTTTGAATATTAGTTGTATTGTTTCCCTCAACACATTCATATTTCTCTTCTTCAAAACATACCTTAAATAGCATTTTTTACTATTCTAATGATATACTGCCCTAAAGAGCTAATAATATATTAATCTTAATGCAGGGAAGATGCAAGAACATTATTTCCAAAGTTATTTAAAAGGTTATAAGTGAATGGCATTGAATATGATTTGATTTCTGCCTTAGGTAAACTTTTAACTAAAGGGGATAGTGGCAAAGCTACGTAACACTTGTGCACGGTGGTACTCCTGTATCTTGCAGGTACATTTAACATATTTGGCTTTAGACCATGCACATAAACCAAGGGAAAACATGGGTCCCTCTGGAAGGAAAGGGAGACCTGGTCACCCAGGACATGGAGAAGGCTGAGGTACACAATGACTTTTTTGCCTTGGTCTTCACCAGCAAGAGCTCCAGCCACACTGCCCAAGTCACAAGGCTGGGAGTGGAAGAATGAAAAAACCCCTGCTGTAGAAGATCAGGTTTGAGATCATCTAAAGAATCTGAAGGTACACAAGTCTATGGGACCAGATGAGACGTATCCATGGGTCCTGAGGGAGCTAATGGATGTATTTGCCAAGTCATTATTTATCATATTTGAGAAATCGTGGCAGTACAATGAAGTTCCTGCTGACTGAGAAAAGGGAAATAAAAACCTCATTTTTAAAAATTGAAACCAGGAAGACCCAGGGAATTACAGGCCAGTCAGTCTCTCTCTGGTGCCTGGCAAGGCCATAGAGCAGATCCTTATGGAAATTATATTACTGCACAGGGACAAAAAGGGGTGATTGGTGACACACAGCATGGCTTCACTAAGGCAACTCTTGCTTTGACAGATTTGGTGACCTTCTGTGATGGTGTCACAGCACTGATGGATAAGGAAAGAGCAACTGACATAATCTGCCTGGACTTAGGCAAGGCACTTGATGCTGTCTCACATAACATCCTTGTCTCTAAACTGGAAAGGCATGGATTTAATGGATAGACCACTTGGTAAATAAGGAATTGGCTGGATGGTCACAGTGAAAGAGTTGTGTCTCAAAGCCCAAGTGGAGGTCAGTGATGAGTGGTATTCCTCAGGGGTCAGTACTGGGACTAGTGCTGTTTGACACCTTTGTCAGTGACATGGACAGTGCTATTGAGTGCACCCTCAGCAAGTTTGCTGACAACACCAAGCTATGTAGTGCAGTCTGCATACTGGGGGGAAAGGATGCCGTGCAGAGGGACCTCGAGAGATTGGAGAAGTGGTCCAGTGCAAACCTTGTGAAGTTGAACAAGGCCAAGGTCTCTTGTGATATGGGATGTACTCAAAACACAGATCCTCCTACCTTAATTCCACCTTTAGTCTTCTTAATGTTTTTCTTTTTTGATAACTCTACTTCAGAAATGGTCTTTGGGGGGCAGGAAATTTCTGTGGACCTCCTGTTGGTAGCTGAAGGAGTAAAAAAAAAAGTAACATTAGAAAATGTATGCTAAAGATTGAAATCCAATTTTCTAATAAAAACTATGAGCAAAGATCCTGTCACATTAGTGGCAACTGAAACCCAGCTTAGAGAACTGAATTGTGGCTGGAGTGGTGACAGATCAGCCAGCACAAGAGATGAGCTTCATTGGTTGGTGCTCCATTGTGTGTTTAATTGGCACCTAAAAACCTACTCTGCAGTGACTCCTTTGGTTTGGCTTCCTCCCTGGCACTTATCTTTAAGGCAGCACAGGTAAATATTAGTCAGCTGTATCAACTGTTGGGTAATTTTCACTTGCAGTTTTTCAGCTCAGGTGCTGTTACGTGTGTGGGTTTCCAATGCAAGGAAATTTTGGTTCTAGTAATGGTTTGCTAATGTCGGATTGCAAAGAACCGTTCTCTGTAAGGTTTCATCACATAAACAAGTCTCAAAAGCATAATCATACAGGTGTTCAGCAAATCACTGTGACCATGTATGTAAATACCAGTGAATCAGAGGAAATTGCTTCAGTATATGCTCTGTCATGTCAGGTTTGTTTGGCCTTGCAGCCCCAGTAAACCATAGTTGACTATGAGCTGTCTAATGCTACTAGAAAATCACCTTTAAAAACAAACACACTTATCCTGAAACTGCTGTCCAAAGAAAAGCTGTAGAATGAACAATGAGAAGAGGTATCATACATTTGGCTTGAGTAAAAAATAGCTTCGCTATTACAGTTTTTGTTTTAAATTGACAGTAAGTTCACAGTGCATGCTATATGTGTATAAGGCAAGCAGTGCCCTCCTTTTTCTTAGTTGCATAATTAATACAGGTATGTAATATTAAAACCAAAAAGGAATACCAGATGAAGTGATCAAACAGTCTGGGTCAGGCAACAAAGAACAAAATTGTTGCAATTCTGAGATAAATCCTTTTCAGTTTTATTTAAAGAAAACTTTCCAATTGAACAAGAACTTTTTCAAAAATAAAAGCTGGTGTTTTCAAACGCATCTGGTAACACTCTGTTTAAGATGATTTCACCAAGTTTAATGTCTTGAGGCATTGAGAGTCTTGGTGGTCTCTAATAACATTTTCTTCTCTGTGAGAAGGTGAGAGATGCAATAAAAAGATGCAGACATCTTTGACTGAGGAGGTCACAGTATCAAAAGATTAATGTAGGAGAGGAGTGAATACTTTTTTTTTAAAGAAACTCAGCAAATTTTCAAATCCTCCTGTCATTAAATTATTTTTAATGTAGTAAAAAAGGGAGAAAAAAAAGCATAGAAACACACTAAATTATATGCAGGTAAAAAGATAACATATCAGTTTCATAGGCAATAAAATAGAAGCCGATGTTTCTTCTACCTGATATCTTTTCCACCTTACCATGCAGCTGTGAAGAGAGTTAATTAAAAGAGCCTCTCTTCAGCTCTCCCCTAAATCTTCCTGGTTTTATCACCTGCTGAATGACTTGAGAACTTGGCAATGTCCATTTTATGCCTATTACTTTCTTACAATGACTCCATATGAGAAAGTTTCTTCAACAGAACAGCAAGGCTGGCAGCTACCAGCAGCTATCATCAACTACTAGAAAATTCTTATGGTTTCCAAGACTGAGCTGAAATGCAAATGACGACTCTTTGGTTCTTCAATCACTCTCTTTCAGAATATACATCAGGGGATTTGTTTTGATACTGAGCACTACTTTCAACAGATGCCTTTTTCCCATATTCAAGAAAGCTTTTCAAGAAGTAGTAATTGTGCTCTCAAAGGTACTGTTATTTCACTCCAAAAGTGGTGTACTGACATTGTGAAGCCAAAGGGGGGGTAAAGCAACATGCAGCACATATAAGCACTTTACTTATTGTCAAAGTTCTTCATACCTTTCTAATCTGCAGGAAGAATGATTTCTACTGCTGACAAACCCAAAATATTTGATCATAAACTCATTGATAAACTTTCAAACAGGCCCTTTTATGTTTGTTTTTTTCCTATGAATACCTGAGTAAAGTGGTTACAAGCATCAGCAAATGCTTCCATACTAATGCATACTGAAGATTCTGTTGAGCCTTAAATTCTCACCTACCGCTGTCTTGACAAGATGTAGGCTATGATCATAGCTATTACACTGAAAATATTGTCTCTTATTGCCTCTCCCAACTATACTGTATTTATACATTGAAAAAAAACAGCATTAAAAAAATAATCTAAGACTTGATCACAAAAATTGTGATTCGATTAAAGAAACAAAAATACCGTTTCGTACTCTTTCCCCACATGCTTACCAGGCACTTTGGAATACACTAGTTATTCTGCCACTGTCCAGTTACTGTATCTAAATTTGAGTTTAACCCATTGGATTGTCCTATAAAGCTAATTCCAAAGTTTCATATATAGTGGATGCGTTATTAAAAGGAATGGAAGCAAAGAAAGTAACTTCAGGAAACCTAAGAACTTTATAGAACAACATAGTCAGCAATACCAAGTTGTTTGACCTATCCATTAATCAGAAAACTTTCTAGCTTGAAGGGATGGTTAATACTGGTATGAAAATCCTGACTAAAAGCAGTCAGCAGAAAACACGGAAATCAAAAGTTAGAACTTTGGTGTCTGGATCACAACTTGCAAACTCACTTAGGAAAGAGAGCACTGGGCAGTTTAAAAGAAAGATGACAAGAAGCCCAAGTGCAGATGCTCATTGATCCAGCAGCAAATTACAAGATCAGTTTACCACTTCAGCCTTGGCTTCATCAGCATGATGTTTTTCAGAAAGGAGGAAGCAGAGAGATGCAACTACTTCTATTTCAGTGATGAATTTGATTCAGATTGACACAGCAACTTTCCTCTTCCAATTAGACCCAGAAATTAATTGAAAACAGGAAGCAATCTGTTTTCGGTTATGCTCCAGAGTATTTCTGAGTTATTGACTGGCCCTGCATGTCACTACATTTACGTACTTTCTGAAGCACTTTAGAAAGAAACAGCCCAAATACCTGCCAATTATGATTGCACTAATTACTGTGAAATGTTTTATAAGGGAAACTCCCTTACAAAATTCAGTACAGTTGGCTGTTTCAAGGTAATTATTGTACTGTACTGCTGAGGAAGCTGAGAGTTATAGCGTTCAAGTGCCTAGTGGAAGAACAAAGGCACAGGAACAAAAGAAAACTTTATCTATAAACAATCTAAAGTCTGTATGGTTTCAAGGTTGTTTCAGCCTATTGCTTCATAGTACTCCACTCGATAATGGATAATGAAGATTTCATTTTGAATTCATTAATATTTTAAATTGCTTGATGCTGCTTTTAAAGCAAATATTGTTAAAGGATACTGCATGCAGAGGTTAACTTTTTATTGCAAAGATATTTCCAAGAAAGCACGGTTTGGATCTATCACTTGCATTCACCTGGAGCACCACTGGGCTTTTTCTATGGGGCATAGTACTGCTTACTGTTTTTCTAGAACAAGTTGCATGATAAATACAGAATTACTGTTTTATTACCTAGCCTACAGCACATGGTAATGTGAACTGTACTGTCCCTTATGGTGCTACAAAAGGATGTAGGCTCATGCTCACTGATGCTTGCAGCCTCTCCACCACTCCAGGACTGAAAAAAATTTAGTGAGGACAATGTGCTGTGCTGCTTGTGAAGAAAGGCTGTGGTTTCACCCATTTCCCCACCCTGTTCCTGTGTGGCAGGGTCCTGGCACCATCTCTCACAGTAGAGGCTACGTCACACAATGAGGTACAAACAGAACTGTATGCAAGTTGCAGGTGCTCAGAGACAGCTGGATTAGGCCATCTGGATAACTAGCCTCAGGTCTGTCCTGCTAGAGTAAATGTTAACTCATTAGCTATCAAGAGACACAGGCTCTGTAGTCAAGGGTTACGACACACACCCAACACTTGTAAGACATTCAAAGCCCCCCTTAAATAAATATCATGCTTTACATTTAGGTCTTGCTTGAATTTCCCAACCACATGCTTCCCCATCTGTTTTCTGTGACAGAGTTTATGCGTTCTCACTAATCACCTACAGCAGAGTCAAACTTCTTTTAAGAACAGGCATGCAAGCAGCTAGTCTGCTAAAGTGTCTATTGGGGCTTGTAGCTCACGTGATCTCACAGAAAGATGAGTTTGAAGATAATGGCTTAAGAGTTGTTTTGAATGCTGGAGATGACAAAACAGCTTGCTTAGACAAGTAGAGCATCTAAGGTTTATCACTTAATGGCTTAATACAGAAAGTCTTTTCCATTCTTATGCAATATAATATATAGTTCTTTGCACTAGCAAAATTGTCTTCAAGCTCCCTGAACAGCCCATATGAGAAACATGGAGCAAGACCCATGTATGTGGAATATTATTCTGCAAGGAAACATACTACTTGGTTTCCTCAGACTTGTCTGAGTGTGAAAACAGCTCTACAGCCACAAAAAAGAAAGCATATTTTCTCTACTTTGTTTATAGAAATATAGAGAAGAGATTCAGAGCAGCCCTGAGGAGAAAGACTTGGGGGTGCTGGTTGACAAGAAACTTGACATGAGCTGGCAGTGTGTGCTCGCAGGCCAGAAAGCCAACCATATCCTGGGCTGCATCAAAAGGAGCATGACCAGCAGGTCAAAGGAGGTGATCCTGCCCCTCTACTCTGTTCTCATGAGACCTCACTTGGGATATTGTGTGCAATTCTGGTGTCCTCCACATAAAAAGGACATGGAACTGTTGGAGCAAGTCCAGAGGGGGGCCACGAGGATGATGAGAGGATGGGAGCACCTCCTGTATGAAGACAGGCTGAGAAAGTTGGGGCTGTTCAGCCTGGAGAAGAGAAGGCTGCGTGGAGACCTCATAGCAGCCTTCCAGTATATGAAGGGGGCCTATAGGGATGCTGGGGAGGGACTCTTCATGAGGGACTGTAGTGATAGGAGAAGGGGTAACAGATTGAAACTTAAACAGAGGAAGTTTAGATTGGATATGAGGAAGAAATTCTTTAGTGTTAGGGTGGTGAGGCACTAGAATGGGTTGCCCAGGGAAGTTGTGAATGCTCCATCCCTGGTGGTGTTCAAGGCCAGGTAGGACAGAGTCTTGGATGGCATGGTTTAGTGTGAAGCGTCCCTGCCCCTGGCAGGGGGGTTAGAACCGGATGATCTTAAAGTCCTTTCCAACCCTAACAAAAAGACAAAACAAAACCAAACCAAACAAAACAAACAAACAAAACCCTACAGAAACTGGTGTTTTCCAAAACCATTAATGAAAATCACATGCATCATCTTTTCTGAGTCAGCTATTCCTCTGCAGCCTCACTTCTCCTGCACACATCCCCAGACTCTGCAAGATATTCTTTTATTCTCTATCCAGATGTTATTAGTTAGTGAGTGTTATGCACTAGTGACTGTGAGGAATGCTGGAATGGATCCAATGAGCACTTGTACACATTTAACAGAGATGAAGCCAGTTTGAATTCTATTATTTAAAGAACTGAAAAGTTTCCAGTTGTGTCTCCCCCTATGCATTTCATATTCCAAGTTGGCCTTCTAAGATGGTTGTAGGGCAAGTCATGGATTTTGTATGTGTAATGTGCTGTTGAACATATTACTTGCTTAATGAGCTCACAGAAATCCTGACATCTCTGTTCCCGTATTTCATATTTATGTTGCACACAAAGAAATCCCTAGGTGAATGTTCTATAGCATTTAGAAGACAGGAGATGCCAGAAGCTCAGCTACATGTGCAACCCTAATTTTGCCCCTTTGCTGCAAATGCATCTTGGCTCACACCCCTGTAAGAATCCTTGCCTCATTCAGTGCCTGCAGTCAAAACCACTTAATTCATGAGCAGCTATTCTGTATTTTGATTTACCTGTGTTTCTCAGTGGTGGTCCAGAGCCTTACTAGCCATATGCTATTTCAATCGCTGCTCTGACAGTAATTGTATTTTTTCTAATAGTCATTTTTACACTTTAAGTGCTTTGTAAATATTTACAGAGCTGTTTTCACTACACTTCTCAGAAGTAACAGGCTGTTATCAAGCCCACTGAGTTCTATAGATAAAGATCAAAAGAGAATACCCTACTTTGGGAGACCAACTTGACATTTTTAGATCTGAATTTTCACATTACTGAGTACTCTATGCCACTTCACATGCTCAAGAGAACATGCCCTACCCAGTAATTCTGATTTCAGTCTTTCACTGCTCTTTCATTGTACATTTCTTTATATAGTTGCAGAAGTCATTAAAAAAAAAAAACAACCCTGCAAAATTGCACTAAGTTGAATCATGTTAACACCCACATGGACTTTTAATATGGTTGAAACCTTTACACCTACAGCACCATCTTCTCTTTCCCAAGTCCACAGGAATAAAAGCAGCAGTAAGTAGTCAGAGTGTCAGGGATGACCCCAGAACAGTTGAAACCCATCTGAACTGTGTACAGCTCTCCCTTTCCTCCCAATCACTGCCCACACACTTCTGCATCCTTTTTTTGTCAGCACTGCTTTTCATGGAACCAGATGAAGAGAAGCTGAACTAGCCAAAACAAAACACCCACCCACCGCCAGTGGCAGTTTTCAGTTCCCTCCTTTTTTCCCCCTAGTTATGTGACCATAAGTTTCAAGAGAGAGCAGAGTTACAAACACTGCTGTGCTGGGCAAAGAGGAGGGAAGAGGAGACTGACAACCTTGCATTAACAAGGGCTTAAGCTACCGCAAGATCATACTATAAGGAAACTAGCAGTGCAAGGATAACGAATAAATTTTGTCTTTGTAATCCAAAGATTTTTGCTGACAACAAAAGAAATGAGACTATAGGAGCTGAACTGTAGCAGGTTCATGTATAATGAACATGCATGAGCTGATCTTTTTTTTCTTTCTTCTCCAAGTGTATATAATTCTGCCACATCTCGGCACTTTAGGAAGGGACAAAACTATTTTGTAATACCACATTCCAGCTTTCACCAAAGGTAACTAAAGGGTAACTAAAGGTAACTAAACTTTCCTAGCCTTATTCACTGAGAAGGCCAAACAATTTTCTACTTAAGTTTTCCAAGGAAGTGTCAGGCTGAAGAAGATAGCCTTTGGGAAAGTTTCATTTCAAAGAGTTAGAGTTTCGGAGAATTACAAGCCAATTAAAATAGAAAAATGCTAAAACTACATTCATCCCTAATAGCTTGTACTATCTTTTACAGTTCTGTGGCTTATCCCACTGTGCCTGACAGCCTGTGGGCAATATTAGCCTGCATGGTTTGACTTTGTGGCCCTATCCCAATTCACTCCAGTGAAGGAGTTTTGTACAGAAAACAGACCACAAATATGTAGTCAAATCATCAAAAGTGATACCCTCAGAAGTGAACTAGAGCAAAAGAATTTCTGCATTAAGTGCCACTTCTTTTCTCTCAATTTATACAAGGACCAGTTTAGCCATTAGAAGTTTTCAAGCAGCTTCCATTGGGAATAAAAAGAGTTCTCCTTGAAATAAGATGTCATATATATAAATTAAATATTTTCAAGGCATTTATTATAAACAGAGTCAACAAAGGATTTTCTGAATTGATCTGTGAATAATTAAGCATATTCCCACAGCTAAAATGTGCACCAAGTCTAGCTGGCATAGACTTTTGAGCATCATAGAATCAAAGAACTGTCTGGTTTGGAAAGCACCTTAAGATAATCTAATTTCAACCATTATAATTCCAGTATCAGCTTTTCAGTGATGAACAGATCCATCCCCACAAAATTTACAAGTTTATTTGTGAAACTAAGAGCTTTAAGAAAAATGAAGAAAATGCTTCAGAATTTCCAGATCCACAAAGCATTAGGGGAGGTAGAGTTTATAGTTTAGATCTGAGCTGCCTTTCTGCGTCTTCTCTAAGCTAAGTCTTTGCCAAGAGTCACTAGAGACTATTAAGGACATAAGAAACTGTCATAGTCATTTCTCTGACAGAAATATGCCCTTTCACTCATACATGGTATCATCTCCACCTGTATGCACATATTTCATGTAAAATAAAGAGTCTCACAGTTACAATAATGGAGTACTTCATGCCTGAAGCTTCACATATATTAAGATTTTTTTTCATTATCACCCTGAATTAGACTGAATTTCCCATACCACTCCCTACGAGGGAAATGCATCGTCAGCAAGTCAAAACAAAACAAAAAATCTATTCTGGAATGAAAGTAACTTCTTTTTTCCCTTGCACAAATAACCACTGCAATGATGCCATGGTATTGTTACATCTGCTGCCTCTGAAAAAAAAAAAGCCTTTCTTTCTGGCCTTCTATTTCTGTTTACCCCTTTTTATTGCCTCTGCCTGTCTTTGTATTTACACAGCCTAGGAATATGGTATTTTATTTTGTCATAATCTATTTTGTAAACTTTTAGAAATATTCAGGTTACAAATAATAACACATTCCAATATCTATTTCAAGATAGTGCTCTTAGCCTCTCTCTTTTTTCCAAGATGGTGTTCAGTAAATTCTCTCCATAAATAAATGCTGATACTGCATTGGTCCTGTGAATGTGAAGAGAGAGCACAGAGGAAAGTCCAAGAGAGGGTAAGCTTCAAGAAAGCCAGAATTGTACAGCCACGTTTTCAAGGCTTGGAATAGAACTCAGTGTCCCTGTTTCTATTCTCAGCCACATTTCAGACTCAGATTTCAAAACCCCTTGGTGAATCACTCAGTTTATCTGTGCTTCAGTTTTCTTTCAGAGGCAAAGGTTAAAATACTGACCACCATTACTTGCCAAGAGCTTTGTCATTCTGAGGAAAGGGGGACTTAGGAAATTTAAAGTGTGTAGTGGACAATTTGGATAGTAACCAAAGGATGCCATTACACAGAATATGTAGATATACGTGTACTGCTCATGGCAATTGAAGTAACTGGGATGGTTTTTATTCTTTTTTATACAGAATACTCTAGGTCAATCATCTTCAGGCACAAAGAATCTGAATGAGATGCTACAGTCTACTTATCAATGTCTAAACAGGACTGGGATGCACTTTGCATCTCCTCAGAGAACAACTGGAGTAACTTTTTAAAGTAAGGAAATTTAAACTATCTAGTAATTTGCAACAGGATATCAGAGGCTAATCCTTGTCACACAATTATCTTGTATTATATGCGTAACACTGAACTGTAATGTAACAGGCAAAGCAAGGGATCATCTCATGATTTTCTGTGAAAGAGCTCATAGTACAGGGTTGGCTGCATGAATGAGAATCAAAACTTAAAGCATTGTCATTTATATACTAGTGACTGTTTTTAAAGGCCTATCTATACCAGAAGTTTAATTAAAAAAATCTGCAAGTGCTCTAAAATGACAAGAAAAAAGTTCAAGAGACACAACAGACTGCATGCATACACAAAACCACAAGACTAGCATTTACCCTGAAGATGCAGTTTCACAAAAGGTGAAAGCCATTCTGTAGTACCACTAGCAGGGACTAGCTAGTTCTGACCTACTGACCACCCCATTTTTCTGCAACTTCTTTTGCTTCAGCAGTAGTGCCCATGCAGTGAACAATCTAATCAGTTTTGAAGTTAGTGCCACTTTGAGCAGGGTGATTGGGCTATGTGATATCCAGAGATCCCTGGATCTTTGTAACTCATTCGATGGAAAACTAACTACTACATCATTGAGTTTTCAAGGTAAATCACAACTCATACAGCTAATTGACTGCCAACGACAGTGCAAAAGGGGAACATATTACTAGAGGATGTGCAGGTAGCAGAGCAGGACCTCTTCAAAGGAAATGTGCTCTCAGCTTGCCTTAAGCCAACAGCAAAGATGAAGCTTGAGGTAGCAACAGTATGCTAAAAACACATAGTTTAGGGAAAAAATGTACAGATGTCAAACTGGCATAGTAGCTGGACAACAATTTTTTTTTTCCTGGGTAAGAAAGGATGAGTGCTGGGGAGCAGAGAACAGGGACATTTTATGACCTTCTGATAGCATGCCTAGAAAGCAAAATGGTCAGGCTACTGGCTGTCCTAATCTCCCTGCTGAGAAAGCAGTTTATTGTATGCTGTTCATGCAAATTAGCTTTTCCCAAAGCTTTTTGCTAAAGGTGCCCCTTTCAAAAGGCCCTAAGTTTCCCTTTTTTAATTTTTTATAAGCATCTCTGCTGAAAAGGGTCAACCCTTTCTTGTTACTACTGGGTAGCTGCAAGATACTCTTTCAAATTAGCTTCACCAGTGCTCTTTTTGCAGAAAATAGCTACCTTAGTTAAAGGTATATGCTAAGCTTAAATAAGGGACTTTCAGTAAATTCCACACAGAAGCAACATTCAACTTAGTGTAGTTAGTAGAGGACAACAGTAGCAAGTGAATAAACAGTTATGTAGAGGGAAAAAAAAAAACCACCAAAAGTTGCACCAACATGTCATTGTCACAAATGAACCCTTAACTTTTGCAAGTATCTGAAGCTTGAAGGATTGTGACCATATAAAGCCAAATATTCATCTTATAGTATATGCAATGTAAAATTGGTTACTGCTTAGCACATTTTTTTGTTGTTGTTGGATTTTCAAGAATTGGCTGTATTAAGACACACTGAGAAACAGTATGGAAGTGTACTCTGTGAATTAGACCTAGGAAGAGAAGGCTGATTATTTTTTTATTCACCTTTGTTAGTATGCTTGCAATGACAGACATTTCACATTCATTTTTAACAGCTGAGCCCACTACACTGACACTGAACATCATAGGAAGTCTTCATTCTGATAACAAAACTCAAACATGATCATGTGGAGAAGACCTTGGTGTGTATCTGAAAGCAGCTGTTCATGACCTACCTACTCCTGCTGGTCTGGTAGTCTTTGGTGATGCTCTCTTTGGGGAAGACTCAGGATGTGGGGCAACAGGTTGTACTGGCCGTGTCTGTTTGGCTGCCAGCTTCTTCAGACTTACTTGCCTTTTGTCAAACATTTCTTGTACATCTTCTAGTTTTTGTAGAATTCTTTGGGCATTGGCCTAGGCAGAGAAAAGGCAAACAACACATGGTTGTGCTGGACTGAGCAAGTTAAGAAAGAACTTCTGGTACCCAGACTCAGACTAGAGGTGAAGATCATACTGTGCTGCTGTTTAATGCAACCTAGCCCACGCATTCTGCACAGATCTTGGTGTCACTGAGTAGGACATGATGACTCATGCAGTCTTTCTAGCACTACTCTGAAGAAAATCACATGTATTTGACAACTTCTCATCTGAGTAAAACTTGCTGCCCCAAGGGCTCACTTCTGTGCCCTTTTAGTGTAGGAAAAGAGGCATATATATAGGCCAGTACACACTCATGCACAAGGCAACTTGTAATTTGAAATTCTAAGTTTGAGGAGGTTTACCTTTATTTCAGGGGTGAGGATCATCTCAAACTGATTGTAGAACTCCTTTGGGTTAGAGAGTTGGTGTTCCTTAGCTGTTACCAAGAACTTTTCAATTTCAACGAGTGCAGTTTCAGCTCCCTCTTGTGACTGGCACTTGTCCACAGCTTGGGAAGCTAAGAGGTAGATTCCAGCTTCACACCATTGGCTTGCCTTTAAAGAAAAATGGGGTAAGAAGGACTTCATCATCACTGACAGACCATGTTGTGAAGTGCTGCTTCTACTCCACAAAATATGGGTTTGCCCTAAAGTCACTAAAGGGAATAAATGTTTCTTCACAGCACCCAACAGCTGCTGGCCACAAGTCACCCCACCTAGATATGTAGAATAGCAAGTTCAGTTCAGCTCTTATGGGTTAGATGATCCAGTAACATGTAAAATAATAACAGTCTAAGCAAAGAGGGTAAGTATTACTGTGGTATCAAATCTAATCTGTCAGCTTTACTACCTCATTTCAGTGTTCACTCACACAATTATCCAAACCCCAAAAAGAATACTTGAATCTTATAAAAACTCCCCAAAACTTCTTCAGGCCCCCATAAAACTCAATTAAAATGCTCCAAAATATTTTTTTACAGTAAAACTTTGATAACTCTTGTTTTTATAGTAACAATTTCTGCATGGAGAAAAAGGAGTACTTTTTCTCTTCATCCAAATTACTTGAGCTTATAAAAACATTCATTTTCAGTAGAACCTTACTAGGGCTGTTACATGAGAAAGTTCATTCACCTTATCTAACTGCTTATGCAGCTCAAGAGACTTTCCCAAGATATCATACTTTTTCTTGGTCTCATTGGTAAAGTCATCACAAATACGCCTGAGTTCAACACACTTTGGTCTAATAGAGTCAACTGCATAATGGTTGTTTTGGATGAGCTCTTCTCCATGGACAGCTAGAGACTGGGCCTTCTCCAAAGGTTCCTGGCAAGTTAATGGGAAAAAAAAATCCAAAGTTAGATGTCAAAATTACATGCATAAAAATGTCATGCTATCTCTGTAACCCCTGCTGTAGCCTGGAGGTAAAGGTTTGGGATATTAACCAAGCTGATGTCTTACTTTATACTTACCAACTTTGTTGTCAGTTAGTATATCGAAACTCAAGATGTTCCATCTGAATATCAGGAAACACTTTTTTTACTGTGAGGATGACCAAGCACTGGAACAGGTTGCCCGGAGAGGTTGCAGTCTCTCCTTCCTTGAAGATATTAAAAAGCCATCTGAACAACCTGCCCTCTTGGGCACCCTGCTCTAGGCAGCCATGCTTGAGCAGGAGTGTTGAACAAGATGACCTCCAGAAGTCTCTTCCATCCTCAATTATTCTCTGATAACTGTGATTCTGTGATTGTATGCCACCTTCTTTCTCATGTACTGGGGACATTCATCATTCAAGTTTTTTTTTCCCCACGAAGTTCCCAATAATAAAAACCCCTGTATTATTTTACTTACTAATTGCTGGTTTATAACGCTTTAGTTTATTTTTCATTGCAAGATATACTTTGGAAAACTCTTCAGAGTACAGTTCATAAGCTTAATCGCAGTAGGATGAAATTAGAGGTGGCTAACAGGAACAGAGCATACATCAATACCTTATGTGACATGGTCAGTGAAAGGAAGATGCATGTTACTGTAACTTTTCTTCCTTTACGTGTCTACAGAAGAGCTATGCAAATATCAAAATATTTCTAAATCTTGACACTCTTCTTCAAAAAGATGAACACCAGCTTTTTCATTTGTTCATGTGCATCCTCTTTAATTCAACTTAGACATTTTTTTCAATGTTTTCTAATAATACTAAATATTATTTATATCATGGCTAACCAGCTGATGGCATTACAAAGTTCAAATGTCTGGAAAAGGTGTTTATTGGAAGGCATAGGTGTTCCTCAAACTGCTGTGGGTCTGAATAGAATGCTCTTAAAAGTCATCTGGCCAAGGTAACCTGCTAAGTGTTCTCAGCTTTTCAGATTGCAAAGAAGGACCTAGCCTTTCCATGTTTGAAATAACAATTTTTGAACTGCATTTTAGCTTTCCAAGAAATGCACTGGAACTGCTGGGTGTGAACAACTGTGGCTGCTGGAAATTAGGACCCGAGTTGTCCAATTAAATTAAAGACTCATGAGAAGAAAGTAAGCGTGAAGTAAGGAAAGTGACAGAGAAGTGCCTAGAAGATTATGTCCATACTGGGTAGAATACTGTATCAAGTGCAAACCTGTCCTTTCTCTTCTAGTTGTTTCTGTTCCCTTAGGAGGTGCTCCACTCGAGTCACACTGTCTCCAATGTCAGCAAAACCTGCTTGCGCTTCCATGAGATTGTCCAACGCCAGTTTTACCTAAGAAACAGCAGCAGCAACAAAAATAAAACAAAACCACCCCAAATAAACAAACCCAACAACAAAAAAAAAAAAAAACCAAACAAAACAAAACAAAAAAACACCACCAAAAATCCCATCACAAGGTACTCATAAAATTACTGCAAACTTATGTCTTCTAAACATTCACCTACATCTTTTAGTAGAGTCTGCATATCAAATTTATTCTTTCAGCTTGTTCCTGCATATCAACTTTAGTCTTTCAGCTTGTTCCACAATGGAAAAGACAAGGAAAAAAGCAAAAATCAACTATTCCTCAAAGAATTGCCTTGCTTCTCAGTATTTAGGCCCACACAGTTTTTAAGACCTGTGACTCCAGTGTCGATAATATTCCAGAATCTGTATTAATTCAGCCTCTGGGCTGGCAGTTGGGCTTACTGGACTGTATTCCAGTGACTGGTGGGATTGGATTTACCGTCACAGAAGTGATATTTGGTAACATCACACATAAATGCAAAATGATTTATTGAGAAGTTACTGTTTCACACATTGGCTAAAGAGGCACTTTCCTCACTGCACCTTTTTCAAATGTTGTAAGATATCTGATAGCTGTCAAGAATTTAATTTTTGAATATCCATTCCCTGTTTCATAGTGAAGGGCTTCTCTTGCAATCTCCTCTTTTTATTGTCAGTATACGTCAAGTACAAGTAAAATTTGATCTTATAAGGGAAGGATAGGCAAGATGAGCAAATGAAATACCTCTCTAAAATCATGTTCAAAGTGTCGAAGCTGCAGGCATTGTTCCAGTTTTAGGTGATGCTTGGTCCAAAATTGATCAAAAGCCTTTTCAGTTTCATCCAACTGAGCTAACAACCTGTTAAGAAATCAGAATTTAAAGAACTTATTTATGTCCTATAGTTCATTTCTTTCCAGTTACATGAATTGATGGCAGAAAGCAGAGTAGGGAGATGGTGGGGAGCCTATAATGTGAGAAGGCTCTGTCAACTTTCCCTTTAACAAAAGAGAATGAAATTTGCAGAGGGATGGGCAGGAGTGTGGCTGAAGAGTGACAAATACATGGTTCCACTGTGGCAGTTGCAGTCCTGCCTCCTGAACTGCAATTGGAACACAGAGCTAGTCCACATGCTGCCCGCCAAAGGCAGCTGTCTCTCTAGCTTCCACCCAACTCTTCAACAGGTATTCACCCCAGACTACTGAAAACTGAATATGATGCAATTATTATTTTAAAGAATGTTCAAAGCAGAACTCTACAATTTGTTCATTTTCTTCACCCATCAGAAATAGGCAAAGACTGAATAATTTTCCCAGTCAATTAAAAACAATAGATTAGAAGCTCATAATGCCTCTCATGGATATTTCACTTTGTGCAAATGATGGAATATTTATTCACAAAGAAATTAGTATCAATGCATCATACATCTTGAGTAAAATGTCTGACACCCAACTAGTGAATCATCCTCACAGTCTTTCAATGATCTATTACTTATACTACAAAGTAGAACAGTTTAAATGGAGGAAAGGAAAAAAAGGAAAAGGGGAAAAAAAAATCTTTTCTGAAGATATTATATTTCAATAAGTGGGGGCTCTTTGGGCAGGCAGGGGACCAGGCCTGATCTCCTATAAGCCCAGTGAGTATTAGAGTCATCATATTGGGGTAAATGTTAATAGCTCTCTCTTACTCATCTCAAAAACAAAATCCTGTTTTCAATCTATCCCTGAAAAACACATTTTTAATCAAAGGTAGTTGTTGAATTCAAGATGAATTCACAAATTACTTTGGGATGACTGTTTAAAAGATTTTAAAGTATTCAGTGAAAAATATCAGCTCAGCTTTACTTTTGGCTGCTTTGTTCCCAGTGAATACAAACGCACTGAAACACTGGCACAGCATTTCTTTTTCCACTGCATCACATGGCACAGAAAAAACTTCTACATGGTGACTAAAAGCTTTATGGTAATAACTAGTATTGCAGGAAAGAACAGGGGTTTCTCTCTCTCTGCTCAGCTACGAAGAGTACCACCTTCATCTGTTCTTCAAGAAGTGTCTTCACAGACACACATAAGCATATACCCTCTCATCTCACACAGATTCAGATGCCGCTTTCTAACCAGGCATAGGAATTTGGAGGATGGATATGTTACAGGGAAAGTAAGTCTCACATCAGACCATCAGCTAGGTAGTTAGTGGCCCAACCAAAAATTATGAAGACATTCAGGACTGCTTTGAACTTGCCTTGACAGTTTCGTCAGGTAACTTCCTCAAAGCTATTCCTTTATCTGAATTATATATCAAATATATCCTGAGCTGCTTAACCACTGGGAATTTCTCACCTTCCTATTTTGTAGACTCATAAAATACTTAGGGTTGGAAAGGATCTTAAGATCATCTAGTTCCAACGCCCGTGCCAGGGGCAGGGACACCTCACACTAAACCATGCCACTCAAGGCTCTATCCAACCTGGCCTTGAACACCACCAGGGATGGAGCATTCACAGCTTCCCTGGGAAACCCATTCCAGTGCCTCACCACCCTAACACTAAAGAATTTCTTCCTCATATCCAATCTAAACTTCTTGTGTTTAAGTTTGAACCTGTTACCCCTTCTCCTATCACTACAGTCCCTCATGAAGAGTCCCTCCCCAGCATCCCTATAGGTCCCCTTCATATACTGGAAGGCTGCTATGAGGTCTCTACGCAGCCTTCTCTTCTCCAGGCTGAACAGGCTAAACTTTCTCAGCCTATCTTCATATGGGAGGTGCTCCAGTCCCCTGATCATCCTCGTGGCCCTCCTCTTCACTTGTTCCAACAGTTCCACGTCCTTTTTATGTGGAGGACACCAGAACTGCACACAATACTCCAAGTGAGGTCTCATGAGAACAGAGTAGAGGGGCAGGATCACCTCCCTCGAC